>DWHP01000647.1:0-18692 GCA_018247895.1 Parnassius honrathi
CATTTCAATTGGTCAAACCGTTCAAAAGTTATAAGAGGACACACATAGAGACACCATCGAAACATTGTCAGCGTGACTTCTTGTGACCTCAAAACGTAAAGATTTGATGAAAACTCAATTTTCGAAAAACGGGGTAAAAACAATAACATCCACGATTTTCGAAAATTTTCAATTTTCGTAGCGGAAAGTTAAAAAACAAACAAAGAATTTTGAATAACAATGAACATTTCATAGCAGCTGTTGAAAAATAACCAAGTTTAAAAAGTATTTAAAGTGATTTCTTCTGTAAGAAGTCACTTTATAGCATTAAAGTACTTTTAATGTGACCATATAACATAAAAAAAGATCATAGCAGGGAAAAAACAATAAATAACCTCAAAAAATACTTTTTTACGATATGTTAAAATAATAAAAATACACTGACGGATAGGATTTTATCTATTTACTTAATACAGCAACAGCCATAACATATAGAATTACATAGTAGGATATGAATATTTTACTTTAGTACTTGCAACACTGAATACGTCCATCAAGTGTCAAAACAGTCGAAGTGTCAACTTCAGTAAAGACAAACAATATACATATTTACAGACTGAAAAAACTGCTGTCCCTGTATATTTTAACTAAACTACTATAGGTACATCCCAAACATCTGGGATAAATACATACACATTAACCTATATAACGCACGTAAAATTATAACTTTATGAATATCTACATTGAGTAATTATGATAAAAACCGAATGAAAAAATCAACTTTTTAAACCTTCGTAACTTTTGTCCACTATTGCGTAGATACTAGCACTTTTCTAATTCTTATATTTCTAATTATATTATCTATATAGACTTTTCTAATTATATTATCTATATAGAAGGTCTGTACTTTCAAACGACATAGATTTCATCTCTCTACTGTCTGGGGTACAGATTCATACAATTCTTGGTTATCTCCTTTAGAGTTTAGCCATACTAGCCAGTATAATTAAGGTTGTGAAGCTCACCATCTTAGTCCTCAGAGATGACACCGCATCTGTAACCATCTTTGGTTGAAGATGGCTGCAGGTGTTAGCCACTTACCTTCGGGTAGACTGTTAGTTCACTTATCGCTTCAGTGTTATAAAAAAATTATATACTAACCACAGAATTATTTGCTAGATAACTGCGTACATAAGAACGAGAGCATTTCTGGCGTCCGCTTGCGGCGTTCCGACCACCGGCTGCTGGAGCGAGCGAAGCGCAGTACGCTGCGCATGACCGTCATCATCGTCACCGTGTTCGCCTTCTGTTGGCTGCCGTATGCCGTCATGGCCATGTGGTAAAGCTTACATTTAAAAGACACCTATTTCATAATTTTTTTACGACGGCTCGTTTGAGTAGTGGCTTAGCAATGAGTTGCACCGCTGGGGGCTGCGGGTTTGAATCCAACACGTAACAAGTATTCGTATGGCCCACAAATAATTGTTCCGGGTCTGGATGTTCGTTCTTGTGCAATTTGCGTTCGTAAACTGCTTCCACGATTGTGGGGTAACGTTTTTCCTAAATAAAATTTGAAAAATCAGCCGTAGTAGCTCACTGAACTGAACATGCCTCTACTATATTTTTAAATAATACAGTTTTTAAAATAAAAAAACACCATAATTTCAATAGAGAAGGTGGCTGGGTGCTACTGTCTGCTTGGGACCCTATAGTTATTAAAATTAAATCCCAACCCAAGCATACAACCGCAAGACTTCAAGATACTTTAAGTTCATACTGCGTAGATTGGACTGGTAACCGCGGTTAACTATGACATCTGGAAGTGGAACATCTCAGTCCCTCGTGACCATGGGTGCTGTAAAGTGCTCGAAACGTCGGGTATATAAAAAAGCGATAAAATCCGTAAAAACTAGTATTATTTAAATGTGTAGTGTTCGCGTAAATATAAGAAACCATTATGCCTCTACTACAGTCGGAAGTGTTTATTATTATTGGAGGATATACGGCTCGAAGACCACAAATTTTATGGAAAGTACGCGACTCGAGGTAGTTAGAAATATGGTATGCGGTACGGGGTACCAAATAAATTTGGTAAATGTGGGGTGCGGCCCATGAGGCCAACAGGCGTTGGGGGTTATTTGGTGTTGCGGTATGCCGGGTGATGTAGACAGAAGATATGGTGTAATCTCTTACGATAGCTCGGGCCCCCGGTAACGGCTAGTTCAATTGCAACGGGTAAATATTCAAAGGGCCTGCGTGTAATTGTGCGGTCTTCTGCTGTTTCCAGGCACACTCACCAGGTGCTATGGATAGTGCTTGCGCGTGGTTATGACACATATACATGTAACAATTTGCACTAGATTAGAGATGTCGTGGTATGCGAGCAACCTGGTTTGACCTTTGGCACCACTGAAATTGTTAGTTACGGTTTTAAGTGCTGATTTACCACGTTATCGGCGATAAAAGAAAACATCTTGAGGAAACCTTCATATCTGAGAAATTAAAGATATGATGCACTGGAGCAGCGTGGTGTACTGATTGCTCCATAACTTTCTCGGGAAAAAGAGTAGAGAAGAGAATAATTAAAGACCGTATTTCGGAATGTAGAAATATTTTTTCTTTTAGTTTTCTGTACTAGGCTCTTACATTTGTCAAAAGTGATATTTTTACACTTTTAAGTATTAAGGAATATTAAAATTTCAACGTCATCTGAATTACACACAAAAACACTAAAAACAAAAAATAGGGGATCCCCTAGTTTACCACACTTAGGACTACAGTTTATCCTCCAAATTTAAGGATATCTATAGAGCCCATACTCGTACGTATACATACAAAATACACAGTCGAATTGTAAACCGCCTCCTTTTTTTGGATAAAACCCTTAAAAATCATATAAGGATAACATTTCTAAAGGACAAAGGAACACTAAAAACATTAACAACGTTTTGTCTCTTAGGTTTTTTTAAGATTCATGAATTTATCGTGTAAATTAAAATTAAAGGTACATGGTAGACCGCAGTTCAGCATCACGCGTGTCACCTCAACTTCAGGACATGTTGTTTGCGATGGCAGTCTCCAACTCTTGCATGAACCCCATAGTGTACGGCTCCTATGCTTTACGTTCCAATGAAACCATTCAGAGGCTGCTGAATAAAACATGCTGCTGGTCGACTTCTTCCTCCACGAACACAGGTTATCCGCCTTATTTATATAGCTAATTTCATTTTATGTATGTTCTAATTTATAAAGATAATTTTGAATAACTACGTTATATTATGAGTCTTATTGAAATTCAAACGAAATTTTCAAATTAAAACTTTGGAATTAACATTTAGGTTGTTTGATAACAGAAAATGAAATTATATCATTTTAGCGTGAATTATAATTATTCCTGAATTTTGGTAAAAAAAAACGACGGGTTGCACTCTGGGAGTGCCGGATGATGTGAAAACTAACTTGAATATTAATTTTGTGCATTTTTGATGTTTTGTAATAGTTATAATAATTTTGCACGAATTGCTTTAATTATCAGTATAAAAGTACTATAATTTATATATTATACACAAACATGACAATTTATATTACATTAAAAAGTTTATTTCTCAGAAATCAAGCGCAGGCATAACATTTTCGCCGCGCCGTAGAGAGGTGGATACTTCCTCTCCTACGCCGCGCCGGCTGTCTCACTGTGCGTCCGTCTTACGAATTTTCGACCAGGTCATGTGTCCTGACGCGAGTTTAACATTTTATAGTCATTACAGAAAAAGTGTACAACGCCACTAAAGAAGTTCAATATTTATAATTTATCCAAAATTATTTCAAAATCGGTAATTGCAAGCAGACCTCATAAACAGCTTTTTTCCTTCAGGCAACACTGGATTGATTACACATAAACAGAAATTGCAAAATATCGACGATCCTGCAATGAAATCGAATAAGGTAAGAACGTATTAATAAACGCGATTTCATCCCGTAAGTTTCTTAAGAGGTAAATGTGGGAAACACCAAACTGACTGCCTCGTTAGTCCAGTGTTCGTGAATGTGGTTGCTGATCGTGAGGTCCCGGCTTCGAATCCCAGGTCAGGGCCAAATCTTTTAATGGGTTTTTCTGTCAAGAAATTCTTAGTAACACTCAGGAGTTAGTAGGTTGGCGGTGTTTCACCCCCGTGCCGCGAAAAGCACGTAAAGCCGTTGGGCCTGTATCTGAACTACCTCCGGGCGTGTCGGATAACCATCCCATCGGACTATGGAAGCCATACACTCGGGCACTGTAACCCTGTCCTGCACAAATGAACTAGTCTTCGCTGAGACTGACGTTAGGGGAAATACCAAAAACATTAATAATTATCTCACATATATAATATTAATTTCTTTTTTAATGACGTATTTTGTGAATGTTTGGTAACAAAGCTCTTCTCCAATTTCCAATTTTCTCTGCTAAACAACGATGGACAAATACAAATGAAGGTACATCTCTATGAAGTTAACATAATCTACCTTCACTTGTCTATCGCCAGGGACAAACGCACGAAAATCTCGTGAGATTTTCGTGCTTGGGCCGCGGCATTCTCTTACCATCAGGTAGACTGTGAGCTCATTTGTCATATATACTTCTGTAACAAACTTCCTGTGCTGACTCTAACGAAATTGGAAATTGAATTTGTTTTTGAAGATTTGTTAACATTGCACATCTGCACCTAATAGTAACATTAAGGACCCAAACAATCAAACCAAAACAACAAAAACCAAAGACCCAAAAAATATGATATTACTACGCATGCTCTGTTAAGCTTCTAAAACGTTATTGTGTATCCCGATCCAATAGGCACAGGTTATCTTAACAATATAGTAGTACTCCAAAAGTCACAGTAGAATATCCGTCCAGGCTATCCGCAAAATAAGTCATGCAATAATCACCTTATTTCGTTCTACCCCTCCTATTTATCACGATACGTCAAAAACTTCGAACCTGTGAAAACTTTCATTAGTCAATGATTGTAAGTCTAATGTTTGTACAGAAATATGGTGTAAAATTGACGTTCCATTTCATCACGGTTCGCATGTTTAAGTACATTTGTTCGAAGAATACCAGCGTAAAATTGTAGCATAACGCTGCTGTGTTTCGTATGGTAAGTGTAGAGTACCAGAGACCCTTTTTACTGGAAACGAGGCAATCCGTTTTAGTCCTCACAGTTGAAAACGCATCTGCATTTTGATTCGTAGTCGAGGATAGATGTAGATGTCTATGGGCCACAGCAACCACTTATCATCAGGTGGACTTTGAGCTCGTTTATCACCCTATCCTATAAAATAAAATAAAGAAAACGTTTAAATTACTACTGTAAAATTAATAACTTCTTTTGAATAATTATTTTTTATGCCTTCTTAAACATAAGCGATCTCCACACGAGGCGATTTTTGACAATGCAGAAAACTGCCGTATATGGGCAGGTAGCTTAGCTGCAAAAAGTGAATAATGGGTCACTAATAGTTAAAGTACAATAACATTTTCTTGCGGTAAATAACCGGGAGTAGAAAGATACACAAACACACACAAACGCGCGAGCTCGCACACGAACGCGTGCATTAGTGCACAGGCAACGACGGTTGCACGCACGCACGTTAAAAATATAATACGCATAAAATATAATATATAACATCACACAGCAATAGACTATCGACTAGAATTGAAAACGTGCTTACCTTAAACTAATGTAAATGAGATGGCATTGGATTGACGCTGGATGTGAAATATTATAGGGCCAGGTTGAACAAAATATCGTATTTTAGACAAGATTTTGGCACTCGGGATAGTTCATAAAAGAGCATATGCTCAAAAATTATGGACAACAATGAAATACACAACTAAATTCTTAGTATTTTTTTAATTATTAATTGAGATAAAAAAATATAAATAAATCGCCAGAAGTCTTTGACTCTCTAGTTGTCGGTTTTTAAGCGATATTGGCATGTTATTGAATTTTTAATCGGCTACGTTTCTGTTTATTTTCCTCCAAAAACGTTTCAAATAAATTATCCTTTTGTCTACCCAATATCGCACGCTCACTTTGTGCTTTATAAATATGTATGCATTGGAGGAGCCATAGAGGAAAGTAATATAGAGGAGCGTTAAAGGCTAAAAGTTCGTAGGAAATCCTCGCCTTACAATTTCAAAAATAATCGTATATAATTGTTTCTCACATAATAATAATTTTTATTGTTTCTCACATAACTGATACAAACAAATCATATTGAAGCTCTGTAGCCCGTGGTAGTTGAAAACTGTGTTACAGGCTACAGCATCTTCCCTGTTTCAGTGACACATAGTTGTAATGTGACAAACTATTATAGCAAACGGTATAAAAAAATTAATAACATCAAAATTAATATACAGGCTGACAAAGTAAAAGAGAGAAAAAAAAACAATAATAATAGAGTACATAAAAACCGTTTGTGCATATGTACGTGTGTGTGTGTGTGTGTGTGTGTGTGTGTGTGTGTGTGTACGTGTATGTGCGTGTGTGTGCGAGTAAACGTCGTAATATTGTATAAGAATTATTTAGTGGAAACGTAAACATTCTCAGTAGAATCATAGTCAAAATTACTTAACCACTTTAGTAAAATTGGCTTAATATTATGATAACTTAAATGTGCCGTTTTAAAAATTGTATTTAATTTGTTGTACAGTAATGTAGCAGAGTAGTTAAAATGTCTTCTAGCGTAGTTGCTCTTGTAGGCAGGCAAGGGATAGCGGACCGTCCTCTTATCACATATTTGTATTTGAGAAGCAGTACTATAATAGTATAATTTTTTAATTTTCTTATGAAACCACTTACAGAGTATTTGTATTTTAATCATCGTCAGAAATTTCTTTTACTATGACTGTTGGCGACGCGAGATAACATTTCGTTAAATCGTTCATCATTTCTTAAGATAAATGTAAAGTTTGTATTAATTTTATAAGATGCTAATTTCTGAAAGATAAAGGTATTTAAATTAACTTAGTTATGAATTACACAACAGTCGGCTATGTTATACGATTTAATGTTTACTTAATTTAAGGATATGTGTTTTGATAAGTGATAATTGATAATGTTACGAACTTAGGGTTTGTGACAATAAAAACTGCCGATTGAATTACCAAAATGGACACTTTAATAACCGAACACCAGTTAAAACTAATACACACTAACAATTAATGACA
Organism: Parnassius honrathi; assembly: GCA_018247895.1. Classification (NCBI taxonomy): domain Eukaryota; kingdom Metazoa; phylum Arthropoda; class Insecta; order Lepidoptera; family Papilionidae; genus Parnassius; species Parnassius honrathi. Next base: position 7,187 of record DWHP01000647.1, read on the forward strand.
CTTAACACTTTAGTTCACTTTATTTCGCTCCTAAGTCTTCACTTTTATCGCCAATTCAATACTGCCCCGATCGCGACTCTCAGCGGCTTTAAATAGCCCTTTTCCGCCGTAACATCCAGAATGGTCCAGCTAATACCGGTCCCGATTGACTAAGTGCAGAAAGTTCGAGTGTGGTCTTTTCCAGAAAGCTTAATTATTCCATTCGTTACTAGATGGCGCTGATGGGCGAGTTCCAGAAATATCTTGACACTCCCGTTTCTGATACTTGATACTTGATGGCGCTAGTGCCATCAACTGTGGCGCGTAACACTGCCCCCTCCTAAGACATACTCGTCCCGACCATTATCGGTCCCATAATAACGCGCCAATCGATCCACATGGACGATCTTAGGAGTAATTCTTGCACCTTTCTGAAATGGCTCCGCAACGTCAAAGACTGTCCTCTCCCACGTTGCACCAACATTGTACAATTTCAATGAACCTCAAATACGAGTCTGAGGTCCCTTCACAGCCGCAAAACTTATACATTTGCGACACCAATCCTCTACATCGTCACGATAATGGACCTAGTAAAACCATTCTCGGATTTTCAGTAGAGTTCGTTTAACTCCCAGATGGATTCCTGAACAACCATTATGGTACAGCTGTAGAATATCCGGCACTTAACTTTAGGGACAACCATTTGCAAACGACAGCTGTCTCCTCGATCATTTTCCCATTTATGGCACAGGACTCCATCCTGAATCAGCAAGCTGTCCCATTAGGCCCATTAGTTTTTAACGGTCGAACTCATCGCTGAGACGTCGCTTCACTTAGGCTTGGGAGCACGGGCCTTCATCCATTCCAGAATCGGCTTGATGTCCGGATTTTCCTGCTGTGCATATTGTAAGCTGTCCTTCCACTCGTTGCCGAGGTGGTCATATAAACATTCTTGTGTGGGAACTTTGTTTGTATTAATTGATTGATTAGCATATCTTGGACACTATTTAAGTCTAGTAATGTAAGCAATGATATGTATTAAGTTAGACATTTGAAACTGATTATGTAAGAATATGAAAATTCACTGTATTTATTATAATTGATCATCATCCTAAAGAAGTATATACAGAAAGGCGCAGTGGTTCAGAGAAACATAAGAACTAATATAAGGAACTAAAAATACTGTACTGAGGCGCTTCGCAAAGAAAAACAGGCATACCATGACTGCTACATCAACAATACTAAAAGAGATCCTATCCTCCTGACGACCAGGAAACCGAAAGTTTAAGTATTTTCATGAAACTTCTATGGGTTTTATTTAAAGCATAAGTATTTAGGGAAAAATAGTGAAAAAAAACCATGTCCGGAAAATCTAGCTTTTCCTTATGTTCTTTATAAAGTACAATTGTAGCTAATGTAGATGTACTTCTAGTAGGACATAAGCGTTACATCTGATTTAAACCAGCTAGACTTTCGTAACATTGCGTATGAATTTAAAAAATAAAACGTAAAAAAAATGTTGAAGCACAATTTTTAATAAATCTTTCAAAAACTTAACGTCTTGTTCATTTACTCTCTTAAAAAGGAGATAAAAAAATAGTATTCTTACTCTTAATATGTTTTCAACTAACACTATATTTGAGAGATCAATGTTAACAACTTAAAGTTTATCCTTATCTTAATAATTGAATAATCAGCCTCATAATAAGAGATCTTAAGTGAAAAAAAACAAAGCTTCTAAAAATCAACAAGAATAAAATTAAACAAAATTAGAAATCATTCCTCAACTATCTCATGAAAACTTGCAAAGCAGTTTCTGTTAGGCACGAAACATAGGTACACTTCACATCTTTTGCAGAAGACTGTGGTCTTTTTGTCGCAAGATTTATTTCTGCATCTTGATTGCTTTGGTCCATAATCAGGCATATGGGATGCTTTCTGAAGGCGTCTTTGCTTGGATGGAACTGGTTTGATCATAACTTTGCGCTTCTTATGTTTTGGTTCCAACTCTTTCAGTTGGTCTGGATTACTCTCGCTATCACTCTCCGTGTCATTATCTTCAATCAGCTTGGTACCCAAGTTAAGCTTATAATCTCGAAGTTTCCATATAAGGGCCCTGTTTGTGTTTTTTTCTAACTCTGTAGCTCGATATTGGAACCACGAATTGACAACCGCCAAATCAAAGAGATGTGATATCACTCTTACAGTCCATTTGATAGTCCTGCTTCGTGAGGGGCACACAGACAGCATGCGATCAGCGAGGTCCACTCCTCCCATATTTTGATTGTATTTTTAATGACTTCCGGCCTTTTCACTCTTTCGTAGCCTTTCTTCTTTTTTGACCATCGCTCACAGTCATCTTCATTTTTATTGCTATAGAGAGAAGACATCATCATCACGGGCTTGTTGTCAAGCCACATTGTTATTGCAAGTTGGCCGTCTTCTCGCACCTTCACTTCACTTGAACCTCGTGGCAGTTTCTTGAATTCTTTTTCTGGCGTCAACTTACAATCTTTCGGGATTCTTCCTCTCTGTATAGTACCAGTTCCATGAAATCCTCTTTTGATTAATTCGTCGCACAACTTCACCGAGGTGAAGTAACGATCAAAGTATAGGGAATGCCCTGGGACTAGAGTTCGCGTAAGATGTAGGACGGCTGATTCACCCAATCCAAACCCTTGAGAGTTAAGCTCTGGAAAAGTTTTGTCTCCTTGATAAATTATCATATCACATACAATACCTTGTGGTGACGCAAGGACAAACACTTTGAGGCCAACTGGGTTTGGCTTGTTTGGACAATATTGTCGCATGTGGCATCGCCCAGTGAAAGGAATTATCATTTCATCGATGCACATATCTTGTGGACGATCTTGTTGATGGCAGCCATTCAAAATACAATCAAATAATGGTTTAACTTTCCAGATTTTTTCCTCTTTCTGCTCCGGAGTAACATCAGCATCGTATACACATTTTAATTGCGTCCTGATAGCATAAAATCTGGTTCGAGTCATGGCTAAAGCAATAATGTTCACTCTGTATTTTCCTGACCAATACATATTGATTTGGGGATATTGGAGGGCAGACATAACCATCGTTATTCCAAGGAAAACTTTTAGTTCTTTTATTGTTAGTCCCAGTGTTTTTCCTTTATGCAATATGTTGGTCCTATTTGTGCAATCAGTAATGGTAGTCAGGATGTCATCAGTAATATATTGTTCGTAGAATGATTGCCACTCCCAATCAGTGGAATCTACGACCAGGTAAGCTGGTTGCATTAAACTTTTGGCTTCTGGCTCAAACGCATCTGCTGACCATTTATCTAGTGACTCACTGTCATTTTCAGAGTTTCCGCGAAGTGTGATTACACGAGGATTTGTAAGTGAACGACCTCTGCTTGGTCGTCTGCTTTGTGCTCTTCCTCGTGACCTTGGAGCCCTGGAGTCAGTAGATAACGTAGGTGAAGGTGCAGGGTAATCTGATTCAGTAGCATTATCTGAATCATCCGAGTCTGTAATGTCCGTATCGGAATCATTAGCACCAATTGCAACAACATGACAGTCGAGTTCCGGAGGTTTGAAGGTCAGATCACAATCTGAATCATCGCCCGAATAGTCGAATTCAGATTCATTTAGTGCGTCAGCGATATTTTCATCATTCATGGCTGAAATAAAAGTGAAAACTCATAAATAATCCCAAAAGTTTTGCAATGTACTTTGTACAGTACGTGGGTAGTTAGTAATGCAAAACTTTGATTTGCGACCCTTGTACTTTGCAGAGGACATAAAAATGTTTGAGGTTATAGTGTACTGAATTTTGCAAGTTTCCCATAAATGTAGGTACAAATCAAACAAATAATCTTATTTTAGGTAAAATATACAAAAATAGTGCATAATATCAAACACACATTAGAGATTAACATGGATAAACTTACGTCTGTGCGAGCGCGCTCCTACTTCACTTGCTTTGGACGCCATTTTTAATGAAATGACAGATGTGACGGAGTGCAATATGGACGAAAGTTACTCAAAAAGAACTAACAGATGGCATTGCAACATCAAAAAAGGGATGCCATTTCAAACATTTTTGGTGGAATTTTTAAATTTCTATGTACACGAAGTACGGTGGTAGTCAAGAGATTAATGTGTAAGGTTCGCTTATAAATATAAAAAATCGTTGATAGAACTTTAGATTAAGACTCGACTCCAAAATTAAAAAGAAGAAAATAATTTGCAAATAAGTATCTTAAATCCTATGGATCCGAGACGTGGTTCTTCACTGCTGTCCGTACGAGAATTTTCAAGGTCGCTCAGCGAGCTATGGAGAAGGCTAAGCTCGGGGTTTCTCTGCGTGATAAACTTAGAAATTAGGATATCCGAGTGACTGACATAACCTAACGGATTATTAAGCTGAAGTGACAATGGACCGGCCATATACTTCGAAGAACCGAAAACCGATGGGGAAAAAAGGTCCTCGAGTGGCAGCCTCGCACTGATAGGCTTAATGTAGGTCGACCCCCCACTAGATGGAGTGACGACCTTGTAAGACATGCAGGAAGTCGGTGGATGCGGGTGGCGCAGGATCGTGCTTTGTGGCATTCCTTGGGGGAGGCCTATGTTCAGCAGTGAACTTGTAAAGGGCTGTAATGATGATGATTATCTCAAATCGGTGTTAAAACACAGCGTATCGAAGAATTAATATCCCGACTTCAAAAAATAAGGGGAAATCATTTTGTTCTTTACAGTTTGAAACTGCCAAGTTGCTTGCGTGGCAACTATGGCAAAATTCCCCCTTTAAGGCAATCTATGTGGGAGGGAGGATCAGCAGTGGACTTTCAAAGTCTCTAATAGAATGGATCATTTCTGCGAAACAACTTTTTTTTAAATTTAAATATAATTTGTAAAATTTTACGTTTAACGAATGTTCAACACGAAAGATGTTGTAACTATCATCTTAATTTTAAGTAAATATGAGGTTAGCCGTCATAATTATGTGAATTTCGCACGAATCATTGGACGCATAGACGTTTCCTTAAATATTTAAAAGTTAAAGTTGAAGTTACAGCCTATATACGTCCCACCACTGGGCACAGGCCTCCGATCATTTTTGAGAGGGTGTTGGGGCAAGGAAATTGTTCGCCGCGCTGCCCCAATGTGTGTTGGCGAAACTCACGTGTCTTCGAAATATTTTTTTCACGCAGATTTCCTCACGATGTTTTCCTTCACCACCGAGCACGTGGTAAAATAACGCTTAAAATTGCAATTAACAATGTCATTGGTGCCGGCAGGTATCGAACCCGGTTTGATCGCGTATTGTAAAATTTACTGAGAGTGTTAACCATCTGAGCTACTACGGCCTAAGATACCATAAATATTTGCACCGAACATTTTCTGTGCACTAAATCTTTTGAAAAACCTGTTGAGAGGTCATTGAGTCTACTTCTGATTTAACTATTTTAAAATATTATATTAGATTCGGGGAGGTGTAACAGGTGCGCTCTTAATACGAGTACCTAGTTTATTGTCACAAGTAATCCGTCCATCTATTACCATATTAGTCACCAAAGGTGACTTTTTTAGTAGCCAAAAAGTCTACAACTGGACACTGCCTTGATTTCTATGCTCGATAAGTGATTAACGATCGCAATATCAGACATTTCGCACCTAAGATGCTGCTCTCATCGCTAGTCTAGATATTTAACGTCATGCGTTAACGTGCTGATAGTGACGCCATCTATCGAGAGCCATGAGATATTTCTCCCTTTTCCCGTAGTTGTCTTATGACAGCTATAGGATGAAATGGAGTGATTATAATCATCTTCTATTTGAACGACAACTGGGGATAGATGTAGATTTTGCCGCGTTCGGGTCGAGGGATATTGAGGGGAAACTGCGACGCATTCTATATTAGCCCTCAGGTAGCCTCGTTTGTCTGAAATTGGCTGCAAGTGTCCTTGGACTCTAGTAGCCACTTACCATTTGGTGGACTGTGTGTTCATTGTTAATTCAGTTTAAAAAAAACTGGTGTTTGTCATGTGCATGCTCTTTATTAAGCTTATTGTCGTTTGTAAATTTGAAGTCGAAAGGTGATCGCTACCGAGCTATTCCTAATTTGTTTTGTGTTATTAATTGCAACATATATTATGATTGTAAGCTGTTATTTAAAATAAAATAGTCCCGATCGGTTTCTTGCTGGTTCTGCCCAGGACTGAGGTTTTTTTTTACGAACCAGTTGTAAATGAAAAAAGTCACTTTCAATAGGTACTATTTATAATCCATATTGAATAAAAAAGTTTCTCTTTCTGTTTCTGCATTAAGCACCATCATCAGATTGTAATGATAATGACAGATCAGTCAATTCAACAGCATCCGATGAAGCAAACACGTGTGATAAAAAAATAATGATTACATGTAATTCTTCTATTACAGCACGTCGCGCTCATCACTGGGGTCATTAAGAACCGAGAACAACCGAACACTAAGTAACTGCAGGAGGAAATTATAATTTACATCATGTTTTACGCCTTGTTCTCCGAACTTTCTCAAAAATATTGTAATAGAAAGGAATAGACATATCTAAAACATATTTGATGAGATAGAAGCAACGTTCCCAACAATAGGATTACATAACTAAAAAAATCGCATATTTAATATCAAAAGTATAATTTTAAGACCAAAAGTACATTCAATTTTCACGCCTTATAAAACTAAGTGAAAAGTAACCTCGCTATATCGATATTAGCCGATAAATTGGTTTACGGAACCTAAAAAATTAATAGATGTATTGGTTGATGATAGTAAAAAGAAATTTGGAAAATATTACCAAACGTTATAATAAATTCAGATAATGGCGTCAGTAAATATTCAAGTTTAAAACTTATTATACAACAAAGGTGATGATTACTATTGCTAACGTAGAAACGGGAAGATTCTAAATTATAACCTTTGGAAAGGTTAAACAAATTATCAACATTGTTTGCTCGAGCGCAGTTAGAAAACCAAATGGTGAAATTACTGATATAACTGGCAGTTCAGCAGCCGTATGAAGACAACCATTTCAATCGTTAGAAGAAAAAGAAAGGTACATTCAAAATCAGTGTGATATAACATCGTAGACAGAAACAGATTCAATGGAGGAAGATCAAGTTCTCGCATTCGAACTTCGCAGCAAAGGGTCTAATGAAGTGCATGGGTGAGTGTGATTTCTATTGAATTTATTTAAAATATTTTACCGGTTTTATTTCAAAAAAAAAGTCTCCTTAGAATAATATTTTTATATGTTTACGTAGTGGAACTACGCTGCAGCTATACTATGATAGCACGAGTCGGATTAGGACCACGAAAAATTCCGTGAGTGTAGAGAACTGGATACCCATTACCGGATACCATTATACTGTAAACGAGGCATTCCATCTTGGTCCTCACGGGTGACAGCCTCCAAAGTTTTGATTCTTAATCAAGAATAAATAAAGCTATCTAAGCTGTATACTTATATTTATGGGCCACAGCATCTATTTACTATCAATTGGATTTTGTGCCGTTTGTCACTCTCATTCTATAAAAAAATCCTTTGTCACAAAAAGAGAAATAAATTATTTATTCATGTAAAAAATATTTATATTGAAAAGTTGACCAGCCAATGTTTAGCTATAATCTCACCGTAATCAGCGGTGACGTACTGATTACGATGGGAGTGTACACTACGTTATTACTACGTTTTTTACGTGGTAGAGCCCCGCTGCAGTTATATTATAGTTGTAGCACGAATGGGTCGGCTCGACCGGGGCAGGACCACGCTCTCACAGAATACCAGCGAAAATAGCAGCGTAACGCTGCTGTATTTCGTATGGCGAGTGTAGAGAACCGGATACCCTTTTCACTGGAATCGAGGAATTTCATCTTAGTCCTTACGGGTGACAATGCATTTTGAATCTTAATATAATGTGGATGTCTATGGGCCACAGAATCCACTTACCATCAGGTGGACTGTGTGGTCATCTGTCAACCAATGCTATAAAAATATTCTCAGGTAAATATATAGATAGTAGATCTAGTCCATTTTTGCACGTATTACGAATGTTAAACGAGCCATTTGATTGTACGGGTAACGGCTGAAAGTCTGCTCGTGTATTGTGGAAATGGGAGGAAGCATAAAATTATGTTAAATCTACGCACACCGTAGAAATGTAGGAATTATTTATCTTTAAAATAAAGTGACAATGCAAATGTGTGCACAGGCTTCATGAGGGTAGAAAAGTCCTCCTGTAAAGCATCCAATACCTCAAAACCGGTGGAAGGAGCTGGCACTGCGCTAACCTAAAGATGACAAAAGAATTCCATGTGAGAGCGAACTTGCGGCTTGAAAAGTTGCAAGCGGTGTGCCGACACGATATACCGTCCCGCTCTATAAAGCACGCCAAGCATTTTAGAGGTCAATTTGGCCTTCCCTTCCAAGTGACCGCGAAACTGAACGTCGTACGATATGTCGACTTCGAGGATTCCGATGTTAACTGTGATAAATGGGGAATGCCCTGAAACAGGAGATTTTCAGTCCGGCCAACTGAAACGAGACAATGCAGCTTAGTTTTAGATGATGACAACGTTACTGCATTTTGATTCGTGATGATAAAGAGTACATAATCTCAGTATCTTTAAGCTACAACATCCACTTACTAAAATGTAGAATATGTGCTCGTTTGTCACCCTTAATTGTAGTAAAAACAAAAGAATCCCGGCTTCAACGCGCTAACAAAAACTTTCAAATATAATTTATGCCAAAAGTTGTGATTTCCGTTTGCAAACCATAACGCACTTTTTCTAAAGGTCGCAAAGGGCAAGGCAATAAAAAGCTGAGTACCATTACGTCTTACAGATAAAACAAGTCCATTCTTATCTTAGCAAGTCAAAGTGATCTTTATTACCACTAAATACGAATGAATATCACATGCCAATCGTTATACAGTAGAGGCTGTTTACAAATAGGACAAATGTAACAAGTTCTTTCACGTTATGTTATTTAACTGTGGTCGTGCGGTTGTAATGACAATCAATTACATCACAGTCGAAATTTAATCGTGAGGGATTCGAACTTACGGCCTTTGGCGAACATATTTAAAAGATCATTTGTAGCAATTCTGAGTCGTTTTTAATGAATTCACTAATTAGTTTATGTATTACAACTTATAAAAATCCATTTTATTCAGAGTACATTTGCCATATTGGCCATAATTGCCAAGCTTGTCGGATGGATTGGCTACCGTAGTGTTTTCATTTTCTAAATCTTAATAGGGATTTTATTTTTTCCTCTGACGCCGACACAAATAGGACCATATGGAGTACAATACGTAAAGCTAATATGCTACTGAGTGTAGAGAACCGCAGACCCTTCTTACTGGCAACGAGGCACTCCATCTTAGTCCTCAGAGGCAACTCATTTACATTTTGATTCTTAATCGAGAATAGATATAGATGTCTATGGACCCTTGTTTGTTACCCTCGTAGATGTCTATTGACCACAACATCCGCTTACCATCACTCATTGCATAAAAAATATCGCAAACCTTTTCAATCGCAATGGTTTAAAATGTTCAAAATTCAAATATATTATTGATATTTTTTTATATTTCGAAAATTCATTATAAGCCCAAGGATAAAATAAAACCATTGTAGCTGAAGTTTAAAGTAATGTATAAACGGGTAATATGTTTTTCTAAACCTTTCTCTCAATCGAATTATTCTCACTTTGGACGTAGGATTTCCTCGCGTATACATTTACACAGTATACCATACCTTATTGACCATACTTGATCGGTGGTGAAATGCTTTCCTGTCACCAAACGCTTTCCCTCTCGACTGTACTAATGTTTTGTAATTAGCGTGCGGTGACAAGCGGTAGCGGGAGCGGGGTAACGAGCTTATTGGCCGTTTGAATCAACATATTACAATCACATGTAAATGGTTCTCAAAACTTCCAATATCGGCTACGAATATAACTTATCTTAACAACTTTTCGGAAACTACAAACTGTGCAAGATATAGTGTTTCTTAGACATAAATATGAGGAAAACAGGGGAAGTAATTCATTTTAATCTACCCATGTATGGTTTAACGCTTTGCGATAGGATAGGTGCTAGGCTATAATGGAATTTTAAAAGAAATTCTTAATAAATCGGATCAGTGACTAAGAAAGATCGGAGACTAGGCGATAGCACTGGCTCATTTTAATGAATGTGTGAATTCGTTAAAATATGCCAAATAACGGTTTATCATCCGAGGTCATAGAGCATTTTATCACACCAATCCCCACTGGAGTAGCACGGCGGACTAATTGCTCCATTTCATACGTGTTAGAGTCATGTTGCAGCTATATTACAAGTATAGATGTAGCACGCATGGGTCGGCTCAACCGGGGAAGGACCACGCACTCACAAAATACTAGCGTAAAATAAGCTTAATACTGCTGTGTTTCGTATGGTGAGTGTAGAAAATTGAAGACCCTTTTTACTGGAAACGAGGCTTTCTATCTTAGTCCTAACGTATGATAACGCATCTGCAATTTGATTTGTAATCGAGGATAGATGTAGATGTCTATGGGCCACAGCAACCACAGTTGGAATGTGTGCTCGTTTATCACCCTACCCTCTTAAAAAAATTCTCTCAAATGCTTTCCATACATATCCTGTTATTTTGTTTTTATTTAAGTTTCGCGCGAAAACGTGTTCAGTGGGTTATGGGCTAGAAGAGAAAGTTAAAACCATTCTTTAGATTTTTATTTATAAAATGGCAACTACAAACGAACTTTTATTATCTATGAACTGAATTACGAACGAAAAGCTGCTCGAATTTGAAGTTCTTTCTGATCAGCTTGATTCACTAGCGCGAATTTACGACGGGAGTGCTCTGAGAAATTTGTCGGATTAATCTCAGCCGTCAAATTTCACCAACGCACATCACGACAAAACTCTGAGGATTAATATGGAATGGTTTACAGCCTGTAATTATACTCTCCCTTTACAGGAATACAAACATTGTTATTTGCCAGCAGAAATAGGTAAAAAGGTAGGATCTACACAAACGGACACTTGGAAAAGGAATCTTCTTGATTAATTTCAGTAAGTTAGAGAATTTTTGAGACCAGAAAAAAAACTGTTGACTGTAAATATTTTCTACACTACAATTCCTCCCCGCTCCGCTTCTACACTACATGTGCAGCCTTAACACGACGCGATATATTGGAAAATCAAACCGCTAATATCACAACATTTAATGCATTTAGTCTGATCGCAGTCCAGAATTAATTTTTCGCGCTTTCTTGTGAGATCTTGAGCTGTCTTATAGATGACAACCGATATCAAATGTGTCAATGACCGGTGACAGTGACGCAGCTCTCTGTTTCTAATCCCACCGGAAGCTTTTTTGTATAACATTTAAGTGTTATACGTGGTAGAGTCATGCTGCAGTTATATTTAAAATATAGTTGTAACACGAATGGGTCGGCTCGACCGGGGAGGGACCACGCTCTCACAGAATAC
>DWHP01000648.1:0-18685 GCA_018247895.1 Parnassius honrathi
GCTCGAAGAGGGGAGGGTCAAGAGTACTCGGATACCTAGACGTGCATGTATGAAGAAGACAATGAATCTGAAAGAAGCGAAAGAGGTATGTAAAGATCGTGACACTTGGCGATCTGTTCTCTCTGGCTACCCGGTTAGGGATTGTGCGTGAAGATAAGTAAGTAAGTAAGTATTATATTTACTTATTCTAGGATTATCGCTTAATATGAGTTTGTATGGGTTTCGCCGGATCCGAGGATTTACATCATCCTCCGTGTTACATAAATATTTATGCTTCCATACAAACATGCATATTTTATAAATATAAAGACATGGTAGGGGTAATAGGTCAAGTTTTTCAAACACCTGTTGACATGATTCAGTTGGTTTAAGCTCACATATTGCTCGAATAAATTTTTTTTGCACGAAATGCTCTATTTTGATTCCCCAGATTATAAGTCCATAGCGCAGTATGGACTCGACATATGCATGGTAGGACAGAACAGCCGTTTTGTTGGTTACGTGTTTTAAACGTTTAAAGGCGTATGCATATTTATTTAATCTCGTAGATACATCGTTTACTTGCAATTTCCAGTTAATCTAAAAAAATAAAAATAATTTTCATCTATATTTATTCCTAGAAATTTTGCATTTGTTACTGCTTTTATTTTTGGTATGTTAAGATTACATTTTTTATTATTACATTTATTGAATTGTATATGTACAGATTTGTCAAAATTTATTTTAAAATTTTTTATGTCAAGCCATTCAATTAAATTATCTATAGTGTTATTTAGGTCAGTTTCATGGTCATTAATAGTATTATCTTTTTTATTAGAAGATACTATTATTGAAATACCATCTGCAAATAAAACGCATTTACGATTTGTTATATTTACAATGTCATTCATATAAAATAGAAATAAAATAGGACCAAGCACACTTCCTTGTGGAACGCCATAACTATTGAGTCTATATTCAGACGAGTACGGTATGAAATCCTTATTTTCATCTATTTTCATGATTGTAACACATTGCTGTCTGTTACTGATGTATGAAGATATCCACTGAATGGTGGGTCATCTAATTCCAAGCTTTTCGAGTTTTTGTAGCAGGAGGTCGTGTGAAACTAAGTCGAAAGCTTAAGATAGGTCAAAGAAAAGCCCTGTAGTTAAGTGATTATTATTTCAATTTGATAGTATTATTTTTAGGAGAGAAAAATCGGCCAACGTAGTAGATTTGTTTTTTGAAATCTGTATTGTTCGCTCATTATAATATTAAATTTGTTGCAGAATTCGATTATTCTTTTGTACATGCACTTTTCATAAATTTTGGACATAATAGGTATCAATGTTATTGGGCGATAATTATTGACGATGTTTCTCTCCTTTTTTATATAGGGGTTTAACAATGGATAACTTTAATGAATCTGGAAAAGTTCTACACGAAAAGGATAGATTTATTAAATGGGTCAAGTTTCCTACTAATTCGTCGATACATTTTTTTATAATTTTTGCACTTATGTCGTCGTAGCCTGCGGAACTAGTATTTTTAATGACATTATCTTTCTTCTAACTTCGTTTACCGACATGGGTTTGAGAAACATAGTGTTGATGTTATGAGTATTGTTTAGTAATTTTTTTGTTTTTGTTTTCGTGTGTGTTGTTTCGTGCGTCGAATTACTATTGGATCCGTCAAAACATTGTTATTAATTATAATTTTCGGTATGTCATTTTTGTCATGTAAGCTACCTATTTCCTTTTTAATAATGTTCCACGTGGCCTTACACTTGTTGTCATTTTTATTTATAAACTTTATGTTGGCAATTTTTTTAGAGTTATGAATACATTTCTGTAATAGTTTGGAATATGTCATATATTTAGCTTTATTAACAGCATTTGTTTTTCTGTAATACTGATATCTTAAGAATCGTTTGGTTTTAGAACTTGCTTTGATCCCTTTACTTATCCAATTTTGTTTTTTATTATTATTTATATCTACTTTAATTCGTACTTTTGGAAAGCAAAGATTATAAAAAAGGCACAACAAATCATGAAAACTACTGAAAGCTACGCTAGCATCATTTGCCGCATACGCTTCTGACCAATACATTTTTTGTAGACATTCTTTAAATTTCCTAATATTATCTTTGTTATAATCTCTTTTATAAATATAATATATCGCATGCTTTTGTATATCGCGTTTTAAAGGAAACCTTAATAATTGTGCTGTGTCGTGATCAGATAGATGAAGTGGTAAAACTGCTGCAGTTGCATTCGGAATATTACTTAAAATATGATCGATGCAAGATGACTTTCGTGTGGGTACATCAATGTGTATTTTTAAATTGTAATTATAGGATAAATCTTGTAGTTCTTTTGTGATATTGTCTCTTTTTAATGTGTTTATGTTAAAATCACCAGCCAATACTATTTGTGCTCTAGATCGGTATTTCATAGTTAAATCGTGTAAGAGATTATTTAGTTTGCATAGAAACTGGGTCGGATCTGATTGGGGTGTTCTGTAGAGACAGACAGTTATTAATTTAATACACGTTAGTTCAATGCCGCAGACTTCAAACGTATTCTGCGACGCATATTTTTTTGTTAATGACAGTTCATTAAAAATCAATCCTTTTTTAACTAAGATACAGGTTCCCCCTCTTTGCTTTTCTCTGCAGAAATTGGCGGCCATGACGTAACCGTTTAATCTTAAAAACTTCTCACAACCTTTTTTTATAAAAGTTTCCGAAAGACAAATAACATCCGGGTCACTGTTACTCTCCTGTAACTCCTGTATAGTTATTTCTATTAAATCTTGTTTTAACAAAGCACTCGCGATATTTTGATGTAAGATTATAAAATTATATGCAGTAGGAATTTGTTTTTGACGGTCGAAAAAATGCATTATTCTTTTTTATTACGGGAAAATAATAAGGTATCGTTCCTCTCTTAAAACGTTCAACTGGTTTTGCGGAGATGTCAGTTTGTTTCTTAAAATAAAAGGGGATTGTTCCTTTTTTGGGTTCATTTAAGATTTTACACATTTTAAAACTTGACTTATTGCTTGCTATACGTTTACTGATTTCGCTAGGGTTTAAATATTTGTTTGCATAATCATTACAGTCAATAACATAATTAATTAATTTACAAATTTCCGAACGATTAGAGTGTTTACAATCCAAAAAATGACAATTTTTGTATTTCTTACATATATTTCTAATAAAATAATTTAATTTATTAACATTTATATTTATATTTTCAATAACATTTAGCACAATTATCGTATTATTACTAAAGGTGTCTAGTATACATTGTAGCTGTGATAAAACTAGCTGTATATTGTAATCATTTTCCCCTACACAAATTATAAGTTTATCGTCTGACTTTAGCGTCATGTTTTGACAGTTTTTTATTATTTCATAGCTTGGTGCATATGGCTTCGTCTGACCAGTAACTTCATATTTTTCATATTCAGTCATATGTCTCGAATGTGATATAGCTGCAGCCAGGCCGACGCATTGTTGAGAACCGATGATGTGAATTTTTTTTATAGGGTCGCGTTTATGTTGTACTGTGATGGGATATGAGATCTTGTTCGGTTTTTCTATCGAGGTTTTAAAGTATTTTTTTTGTTCCAGTTTTGTTATTTTTTCCGTAAGACCTGTGATCTCTTTCTCTGCATCCTGAAGTTTTTTTTGCAAGTCGCTGATTTTTTGTTGCAGGCATATTATGATGGTGTTAGTGTTTGAATTAAGGTGTGTCTCGACTATCGGCGAAGATGGTACAGAAGATGCGTTATTAATTAATAAGGAGTGTCTTTTATTTTTATTACAAACTCCAAGGGTACCTCCTATTTTTGTAGGAGAATGGCAGAGTGATTTTAAAATTTTATTTTCCGAGGTCAACTTATGTATTTGTCTCTGTAAATCATTATTTTCTAAAATCAAATTTTCTAATTCGTTTTGAGTACTTTCAAGTGTACAGGTTAACTGAGATATCGTTACTTTCATTTCAGAGATTGATGTTATGTCTGTTACCGTCCCGTCTACACTCCTAGACAGTTTACTAGGCGTGGTGGATGACTCATCCGATATATTGTAATCGGTAAGTATGTGAGAATCCAGCACGTAAGAAGTGTTCTGGTCCGACAACTGTGAAGATTCAAAACATTGAAATTTATTTGCTATACACAATTTATCTGGTGAGGGCGAAGTACGTTCTGTGTGATTAGGTTTCTTTCTCGTTGTAATGTTATGCATATCGCTATTGATGTCTTTTTTGTTTTTAATACACATTTTACATCGCCACTTCTTTTTTGATGTCTGATCCAATAGGCGATATGTTTTTTCCGGGTATCCATCACATTCTAATTCGTACCTGTTTCTGCATATTGAACATAACGCAGTCTTTTTTATGTCAACTATGTTTTTGCATTTGTAGCATGTTACTACTGCCGGCATCTTGTGGTCGCTGTTGGTAGTTTTCGTGTTGATTTTGGATGTCATGCTGCGTAATTACGTTGTTAAATGGTAATTATAATGTAAACAAAGAATTTCCACTGTTCATCAATAGATGTCGCTGTTATTAATAATGTTTATGATTTTATCTTCAAAATTTAAATTAACGGTTCTATATAAATAATTATGTTTGATTTGTTTAAATATGATTTATTAAGTTCATAAATTGATAAATTTTAATGTTCAATTGTTACTAGAATAAGACTTGACTTACAACACCCTCCAATGAATGTATAATTGTGTTTTTTTTTAAATTGTTTTGCACTAGGTTTCACACTTCACTTTTAATCGTTTTTTATTTTTGTTAAATATAGTTTTTTTTTCATAGATAACAGTATAGTGTTTATATTACCATCAATTATTCACTACTATTACACAAATAAGGCTATTATCACTTTAAAACTATTTTTTTTTTTACTATTTTATGCACGAGCTCGATGTTTACCGTGCCGTCTTTACCACGCAACTCATCGAATCTTCAAAGCTCATTAGAAATCTTCGCAATCTTTTTGCATAATATTCTTTAAAAAAAAATATTAAGTTTATCTTAGAATATTTCCTATGTGAGATTCGAACTCGCGTTCAACAGTTTAATACTACGTCAAGAACATTCGACAGTAACGGCTAAACGTGCTGTAAGCAGTGGGTCGAATATAAGGGTCTTGTTCAGCTTGTGTGAAATTTGAACCCAACGAATTCGTTATGGTGACTCATTAACAAAATATTTTTGGACTAATTTTCACAACACTTAATTTTTAGCACTAAATAAGTCGTAGTTACACGTTTTCTTATGATTACTTCACTGACATTACAGTATTTTTCGCTTTTAAAGTTTTATTGATTGCAATAAACGTAGTTTACTGACAGGTTGTTATTGAAATTTTATTGAGAGTTTTACGTAATTATTTGTGAGATGTATCACTGCACAACACTTTCACTTATACTTTATAAATTCAGCAACAATATTTATAACTTAATAATTTTAAAAACAGCGATATTTATTTTTAAAGATTTTTTGAACACAGATCCGATGTTAACGCGACAGCTAGCGCCATCTCCGTTTTTCGTAGATATATATAATAGACGAGGTTGTCACTAAGATCAGCATAAAAAATATTTTTTAAATTTTGTTCATAATTTTATTCCTTTATATTTATTGTGCTAATTATTAAGGCGAGATACTTTATTTTTGTTTCACAAAAGCACTTTATTGTAATAATATAAATGTCGATTTTAAAACTAAATTTTTTTGTGATGATGGCTTATTATAACGTAAGTTCCTCCACTTTTTGTTTATGGTACATAGAGCCTATTTATTTCTGGTATCGATGTTTAACCATGCCTCTTTAGAATTCTCTGTTTCAAACCGAAAGACAGTTGAACTTGGCGAAACTATAAGCGTTATTTGTTGTGTTACTACGGAACCCTAAAAAACTCGCTAAGCTAAAATACTAAAAAGATGATTTTAATTGTTCGAATGCATTTTGCTAATACATGTGAATTTTTCTCTTTTACTTAGGAAAACAATCGATATAAAATATCGATATAGTGGCATCGCAATTAATTTGTCCGTATTACAATCATAACTTTTTCTATGTTGATGTATTTGACATACATGTGTGCGTAAAATGTAATAGTGTTTGAGATTTAGATTCGTGTGTGCCTTAAGGACACAAAATTTTATTGAGCACACCAGCTCAATAAAATTTTGCGGTACTGTCTATGTAGTGTTTCTTCCCTAGCACCAAAGGTGACAGATTTTTTTGCTCGTAGCATAAGGCGCATTACTCGTCCATTGAGTTGAATGATCTAAGACTAAAACAACGAAAATATAAAGAAGAATGTCGATATGGGGTTGTCGACTTTGCCGATATTCCATAAAACCGCATCACTATTGTTTAAAATAAATTTTATATTTCAATGTATTTTAGCGATTATATGTAACAAATACAGTATCATTTATAATTACAAAAACCGTCTTGTTATTTTCAAAATAATGTGAAATACAGTTTTCTTTGTACAGTTATAATGTAATTTAATTCTAGGATAATAAAAACGTCCTTTTTAACTATTTTATTTAGTAGTGTGAAAAGAGATCAAAGATGACCATTTGTCATTAATTTTTCCACGCATGAACTATACGCAACATCTTTCAATAGATTTGTCACTTTTTGACTTATTTGAAAATTAAATCAGAAAAAGCAAGACAAGTATATTGACTCAAATTACGTAGAATTGTAGGTTCTATCTATATGCCTTGAAGTAATTACTTATAGATATAGGTATATATCTATAAGTAATTACTTCAAGGCAGGGATCGTGATGCTTTTCTCGGAAAAAATGGATAAATAGTGGAAACGACAAATAAACCTGAAATAAGACTCGTAATAGAAATATGATCGTATTCTACTTAGTTAAATATCTTTTTGGTAAACAAAGTTTTAATTTCAGTATTTTGTGTTATTATATAGCCTAAAACATTTTAATTACAAAAGACAAGTATTAGTATGAAAGTAGATGCTTGGATAGTGAAGTAAATTTCAACCAAGTTTTGTAATACAGTACTTAGGCGTTATTTCTGTAGATAAGTTATTATTTAACTCTTTTTTGCTATCCTTACCGATATATCCTACCTATATCCCTACCCTATACCTATGTAACAGAATAATGAAATAAATTCACCTTTCGTAATTTCCTTCTAAAACCTTTCGTTAACTTAAAGAATGACATATCTGAAACTTTTTATTGGTCATTTCGCATCCATCCACGCAATAATTGTTGTAGAAATGACGTTTTGCCATTATAATTTATCAAATACGTAATATACATAATATATATCATTTTTAAATTACGTTAAAACTTTTTGAGCTATTTTATCCTACAATTAAATATACTAAACACTAAACAATAATTATTACAACAAGTACCGTACAGGTACAAACAGTATATAAAAAACTATTTACGTAAACAGCATTAAAATCTTTAACATTCAATCGCCTTAAACGCGCTAGCCGCGACTGCGTATGTAACCCTGGGTGCCTCGCGATTTTACGTAATTATTTCCCGCAGGTAGCAAGAGTGACAGAGGGTTGCTTTAGCTTACCGATCTATAATCCAAGAATATATCAAGTAACAATAATTTTTAATCTTTCCTTTAGTAGTTAAAATTATTTTAACTACTAAAGGAAGGATTAAAAATTCTAAAATCTGCGGAAAATTGGTTTAGCATATGTGGAAAAGAAAAGGAGTGTAGGAATCAAGAAGTAGGAGCCGTTCCTTTTGTAACTTTATAAAATATTGAATGCATTTATATTGATTCATAACTAGTCTTCAAATATAAAATGATTTTTACTTGATATTACTTCGTTAATTTTTATTATCCTACATGTTAGCGTGTAATAATTATCTTTAAAAATATTTGAAAATAAAAGGTACTTCTTTAATAGACAATTACATATTTTATTTATTATTATTGCCATAATAAAAATTGTCACATGTATACATGAATGAAATTTTTGAGATTGCGTTTCCTTGTAAAAATAATTACAATATCTATTTATGCCGGCCGACCCGTGTAAGAAATTAGCTTGTGAGATCCAGAAATGCTTATCCGGTAAGTAAATCCATTATTATTTTATTTATGAATCGTCTTGCCGACATCCGACATGGATTAGTCGCCATCTTTGCTTCAACCTTTCAGTCGCCTCCTCAGAATTGCGGGCGTTTCATCGCCGATTTTCAATGTTTTGCTCAATTATATCACTTGTGTTTCTATCGAAAACCACATAAAAATTTTCAAGTGTCTTACATAACACTTTCGTGCGAAAATGAGTTTTTTCGGATTTGGACAGACGGCAGATATCGAAATCGTGTTCGATGATGCTGACAAACGTAAAGTTGCTGAAGTGAAAACGGATGATGGAAAAAAGGAAAAGCTGTTGCTTTATTATGATGGGGAAACTGTATCTGGACGCGTTAATGTAACTTTACGAAAACCCGGTTCAAAATTGGAACATCAAGGAATTAAGGTAGAGCTCACAGGTCAAATTGAGTTATTCTATGATAGAGGTAATCACCATGAATTTATATCGTTGGTTAAGGAACTTGCTAGGCCAGGAGACTTGCTTCAACATACGTCATATCCGTTTGAGTTTGCAAATGTTGAAAAACCATATGAAGTGTATACAGGTGCTAATGTCAGACTAAGGTATTTCCTTCGAGCTACAATTGTTCGTCGTCTTACGGATATTGTAAAAGAAGTGGACATTGCTGTCCATACTTTGTGCAGTTACCCTGATGTTTTAAATTCAATTAAAATGGAAGTGGGTATAGAAGATTGCTTACACATAGAGTTTGAATATAACAAATCAAAATATCACTTGAAGGATGTCATTGTAGGTAAAATTTACTTTTTATTGGTACGCATTAAAATTAAACACATGGAAATATCCATTATTAAAAGAGAAACAACAGGTTCTGGACCTAATACATTTACAGAAAATGAAACTGTGGCGAAGTATGAAATCATGGATGGTGCTCCAGTAAGAGGAGAAAGTATTCCAATTAGGGTATTTTTGGCTGGATATGACTTAACACCTACAATGAGAGATATAAATAATAAATTTTCAGTGAGGTATTACCTAAACCTTGTTTTGATGGATACAGAAGATCGTCGCTACTTTAAACAGCAGGAAGTCACTCTATGGAGGAAGAGTGATAAATCTAGATTGCCGTTACACAATCCACACCACCCTCAGACATTGTCTCATCCATCAAGCGTCCCTGCATATAGGCAACACAGTGTTTCAAGTGAAGAAAATTCAGCTCGAGGGGTGTCCCCATCCATTCCAGAAAATTCCCTTCAGAGGTCCATTTCCCCAACCATGCCTGACATGAGCAAACAAAATGGACCAACTGAAATGGAACAAGAAAGCCCTGAGCTGATAACAAACCGGTTATCTAATACACATATTGAAAATAATGATGTAACAAAGTCAGTTGTTAATGTTGTTGAAAACTCTGATACTACTCCAGAAAAAGTAATAAATAAACCGCAAATTTTGGAAAAACAACAGGTTGCAGTAAAGCAACAGACTGTTGAAAAACCACAAGTTGCAGAGAAACCACAGATTGCTGAAAAGCCACAGGTTGCTGAAAAGCCACAAATTGCAGAAAAGCCAACAGTTGCAGAAAAACCACAGTTAGCAGAGGAACCTATTGCAAACCGGTCTGAAAGTGTTCTGAAAGTATCTTCAACTTCCAGTCAATAACCTTTATGCATATGCAAAGTTAATGTTGGAGTCACAGATGATATGAACTGTGTGTTTACATATTTGAATACAATTGTTTAAGTTGTCAAAAAGTATTTATGCAAAATGTGTACCAATCCAATTTTATAGGAATGTAAACAATGCTTAGATACTCTTATTTAGAAATATTCCTCCCTCCACTTTCCACCGTTGAACTAACAAGCTTTGGTGGATCTCCACACTTTTGTTGTTGATATTCCATACAATAAAACCAGGTGGTTTGCTCTGCCTTTTGTAATGCCTACAGCAAGGAATTCGAATAATCTGCGGGAATCTGACTTTCCATCTGAATACAATCTGAGTGTCTACCAGGCCAGATTGATCTTTTGTTACGCTAAGACAGTGCAGTTAACCATCTAGGACTTCATCATGACCTACCACTGGGGGGGATTGTAGTCAAGTGCTGGTTTATAATAAGGTAATCACCTTTTTATAAAAAAAATAAGAAATCAATGTAAAATCTCTTAAAATAGTAAATTTTATGATGTTAAAGTATTAACATTTTTTGAAATTAAGTATATGTGATGCCTAAAATATAAAGTACTTAGATATGGCTTACATTCGTATATAATTGGATTAGAACTGACTTTATAGCAAAAAGATGGAAATTGTTATTGCGCTTTTTATAAGCTTTACTTTTGTTTCTATATTATATATGTTGCCATTTTCTGCCAACACTAATTAAAAATCATGTCTTAAGCACTTCGCTGTATAAAACATGATTTAAGAAAATAATATATTTTTGTTGTATAAGAAGAGCTAGTCTAAGTTATTTGCAGTAACTTTTATAATCAAACAGACATATAATTTAGCTTACAAGCTGCATTCTTTTTTATCATGATTTATATCAACATTCATTTCTATCATAACAATCATTAACAATATTTTTTTTAATATGAAACAGATATTTTAGGATCCACAAATCTTTAATATAATGGAATTCTACAAAGTATTCCTTGATTCTATTGTTTATGATTAAAATTGACCATAATAGAAATTTGATATATTAAATATACAATACTTAAAAAAATGTGATGAGTTGCCTAATTTATTATAATCAATCTCTTGAGTTTTTTAATTATCAATATTAGATATTGCCATCTAGGGGCACAATATATTTGCAAAATAGATTTTTGCAGAAATAGCTATAACAAAAAATCATTTATACTATACAGGCTTGTAGATGATGCTATTTTTTGACAGGTTGTAAATGAAAGCTCATTGAACTAAATGTTTCCTGTTCAATACTTGTTCTCTTACCAAATTAGTTTTATTCATTGTATTTGTTATATGCCAAATTTATCATAAAACAACATAATGTTGTACTATTCATAAATTTATTTATTTGTTATTTTACATATGTTTAAAAGGAATAAATCGATATACAATTTCACAAAATGTCTTTAATGCATGCGAAATTCGAGTTGCTTGTGTTTCAGATGAAATATCTTTAGTTTAAGAAAAATAAATCTCATTTATTATACTTATCATTTATGTTCTAAATAAAATATTGAATTGTTAAGTTTTTTTATGTGATCAATAGTAGGGATATAACTATGGTGTCAGAATTCGGCTATGGTAAAATGTGGTTGGCGAATTAAGTCCATTTTATGAATTATTTTTCAATAATTTCGTATTAAAAGTAAATAATGTTGCCATTGTCTTTGTTAGTAAATACTAACTGGAATTTTGTTTAACAATATTTTTCCGACCAGATTATTCATATTGTTTCAAAATCAAAGCTACTATTTTATTAGTATTGGTGTACATTAATGTAAGCACGCAATACATTTCCACATTCATATGCCCACCACATCAATTTATTCCAATTGAAAATGACAGGCATCTCTTGCTGCCAATTGAATATTGGTCATGTTATCAGGAAATTATATTAGAGAATAGTGAACTAACTTTAAAAAAATGTTAGTACTATATACTACTAGATTTATTTTATTTTTAAATTCAATTAAAATGGTATACTATGCTATTTACTGTGTATAATACATAATTTTTTAAACTTATAAATGAACTTTCGTTAATTATTATTATTATATAAATGAATAATGAAATCATTAAACAATCATTAGTGTGGTGTATTTTTATTTAGTTGATTTTATGTTTAAATTCAATTAAATTGTATATATCTTGCAATGCTTATTACACAAAAAATTATGTGAACCTTAAATAGGTGTAATATTATTGTTTTCTCAGTTGTACTGTTATTGCATCATAAAGAAAATGGCTACATAAAATATATGTAAATATTATCTGCATACAGAATGATGTAGGCACTTAATTCCATTACTACTATCAATCTCTCACAATAAAAAAATGATAATGTTAGTTTTTGTTAAAAAATTATTTAATTAGTCTCAACAAAAGAAAGGTGAACCTTATAGAGTATAGTCTGTAAAAAGTATACAGAATAAATATGTAACTGAAAATAATTATAACATTAGGAAATTAGTTTTTAAATAATTGTTGACTGTGGGACACATAGATAAATTATATGCATCCAATAGGTTCAAATTATCTGTGAAATGAAGTAATGTCATTAATATGATTGTATGTGCGCCACAGTCAGTTATAGTTATAATAATTATTATTTTTCACTATTTTATGTAAAATAGGAAGCCATGTTATGAGACACTGTTATAGTATAACCTACAGATTATTTTGTTTTAGTAATCTTGTGGTATAAAAATATCCTTTTTTAAGAATTTAAGAGCGCATGTGGATTATATCATATTGTTAATAAAATATATGTATAAACTGCAATCATTATTTTGTTTGTTTTCCATAACCGCGAAAGTCACCTTGCAGTGCTTATGTAAACAAGTGGAAGAATTAAAAATTTTGTACAACCAACTTCAATATAAATATGCTGAGAACATCATCAATGTAGTAGAAGTCAATTAAATGTGCATTATTAAGGATGACTTAAAAAACAGATTGTGACCAATGTGATGTGATTTGATAGGACCACATGAGAAGCACTAGCTCTCAAATAAAAAAATCAGGCGAATTCAGAACCTCTTATTTTTGAAGTTGGTTGGAAAGCAAAGTAACAGCCTACAAACGTCCCACAATGAGGTACAGGTTCCTCATTTCTGGGATGGTTTTAGGACAGGAGGAGTCCACCCCGTAACCCTACTGCATGGGCAACGGACAAAATGTTCAGGTTATTTTTTATTTCGAAGAAATCTATTTGTTGCGGTTTTAAGCCGAAGTGAGGATACACCTGGGTTTAACCGGCTACTATCAGGTGCAGCGGATTGCGATTGGTTAAACTTAGGTGTACAATTAAATTTGTGAAAACGCGGAAATACGTTGTAGATTTCGTTGTAGATACGTTGTTTTTTTACGTAGTAGAGCCATGCTGCAGTTATATTAGTAGTATAGTTGTGGCACGAATGGGTCTGCTCGACCGGGTAAGGACCACGCTCTCGCAGAATGCCAGCGTAAAATAGTAGCTCATTGCTGCTGTTTCGTACGGTGACTGTAGAGAACCCGAGACCCTTTACTGGAAACGAGGCATTCCATCTTAGTCCTCACGGGTGACAACGCATCTGCATTTTGATTCGTAATCGAGGATAGATGTAGATATCTATGGGCCGCAGCAACCATTTACCATCAGGTGGACTGTTTGTGCTCGTTTTTCACCCTATCCGATTAAAAAAATAGCATAATATTTTTAAGGTTTAATTTATTATTTAATTAATTAATATAATAATCATAATTCGACTCTGTTAGATTTGAAATATGACTTATTTTGTTACAGTAAAACTACATAGTTTAGAAATAATTATCACCAGTAAGCGTTATTGCTTAAATTAGTTCGTGTAAAATAAACAGCATATTTTGTAAATTTAAAACTATATAATATTAAATATTTTGACTGCCCTGGCTTTTATTCGCAGTCACTTCTTTCTACGCTACCGTGCTGGTAAGCCGATTTGCTAAATTGCGATTGAAAGTTGCGTGAATCGGTGAATTCATTGTATTCATTCGTGCTATAAAATGTGTACTGTAAGTACCTAAGTTTCTTTGTAAACTGTTCGTTTAATATATACGCTTTTCTATAAGGCTACAAGTGTTTAATTTTAGACTTACATAATCCTTTCCTAATTAGTATTCAACAGAGCTTTTAATTATTTTCATTTGTCTAAAGAAACTCCCACACGTTATAATCAGTGTTCACAATTAAGGATTCTTACATTCATATCCGCCGACAAGCGGCCTTAACTTTCTACCCACAT
Source organism: Parnassius honrathi (assembly GCA_018247895.1). Lineage (NCBI taxonomy): Eukaryota > Metazoa > Arthropoda > Insecta > Lepidoptera > Papilionidae > Parnassius > Parnassius honrathi. Next base: position 14,067 of record DWHP01000648.1, read on the forward strand.
ACAAGAAGTCGAACTCATCTTTACACTATGCCTGGAGTATTGTGCAATGTACAATATTGCTAGCCTTACTGACACATTTACCCGTTTAGGAGTTTAATAATTTGTTTGCTGACATATGAACAATGGTAGATTAAAATAGACAGTTACTGGCTGAATCGCAAAATTAAAATAGTTTCGAAATTTAAATGACATTTAGAGTTATCGAAAAATCGTAATTTCATGTTTTGTAAGACACAGATCATATTAAATTTAATATGCTCTGTGTCTTGCGAGGCTTTGTTAATTAATGTACTTTGATCCAATTATGAAACATAATTTCAGCGAAGTGAGATAAAGCATCATCGATGCTTATAAATAATGCATATTATTGACTGCTACGAGGATCCAGTTCGGCGACATTGCGTGATCTGATCAATGATCCGGGCGGACATAATTTTTTTTCGTGGTCACCAGTATCAGGAATCAATTAATTGACCAAATTCGATTGAAGAGGGAATAATATAAATTGAAAGATTGTGATTTAAGATAATGGAGTTCCACATGCATTTAAAGGCTGCAGTCTATGAGCCATAATGAATTCATCATTCGTCAAATAACGGAGATCTCACACGCCTCGCTATCCAAGACGAAATAACACGGATTGTTTTAAAAACAAATGCTTATAGTAAGACTCAATGACTAGGTTTCTTTCGACAATTCTTCGGTGTTTTTAACGGACTAGACTTGCTGGAACCATATTTTAGACGTATAAGTATTTTGTTTAAGGGTTTTGATTCACAAGCGAGTCATTACACACACTTCACAATAAGCCCAAACCAACAAGTTTCACATAGTTAAGCAGTTAAAAACCCGACGATTATACGTACATATTTCGTACAGCGTTCACATAATTGAGTCAGTTCTCATAGAACGAAACCAACGGACAATGGACGAAATTATAGCAGGGTTAAATCGTTTCACATACTTAAATGATTGCGACGGACATGACATATGACAATTAATTATTATTGTGCCGTTGTGAAATTTACCAAAAATTTCCTCAACTATGTCGCCGTAAAAGCTAATAGCTAAGAAAATGCAACGTGTTTTTTAAAAGTTACAAATTTCCCTTTGACAACTGTTTCAGTGTAAATATATTCCATACATGACTATGTGTAAACAAAATATGGGGTCGTATAGAGTAAAACTCAAAATAACCTTTATTTACATATACTCGTCGCTATGATCACCAAAGTTCACACATAACGGTAAATATTATGGCGTGTGTGTCAATAAAAGTACCAATTAAAACGACTAGATGCGCCGGTGATAACGACATCGAGATATTCGAATTTAATATGAAATCATCGAGAAGGCAATTAGATTTCGTGTGCGCGAGTAAATTATGAAAAAAAGCAGATGTTGAGGGTTTTAAGAATTGCGATTAAAACTACACCTGCCGCTTTACCGGTGTAGAACGTGCAAGCGCGAGCAAATGAGCTAAAACATATTTTACATATTATAAGTATAAAAAAGAAGTCTTCTCGGATATGTGTTATTCAAATTAGTGGAATAAATTTATTTGAAATCATTCCGTATAACTTTGTAAATAAGCTGTAATAAATAACAAGGTTACAGTACAGTATCCAAAGCAACTCTAAAAAGTATAAGGCGTGCAAAAAGTAGTTGAAATATAAACCTATCGATTATATCATGGAACGTAACGCAATCAAACCGAGGGTTTGAGTTCTGCGCTTGCTATGACAAGCTTGTCCCAGATATGCGACAGCGCTAGGCGCCGTGGAAACAATCCTGCTATTAGATACAGTAATGTCGCAAAGCTATAAAAATACTAGGCAACCATTTGAGGTTCGATGCATGTCTTGAGAACGATATCGATCTGAATTACTGAGTTTCTTAATGACGGACGTGAACCTTCGAGCTGTATTATAAATAAATTGGATATTATTCGTCTGCGGTTTTGTACTGACGTGTTTCCGATGCCGCTTCCGATCAAGAGCGCGATCACGCGATAACTTGAGACTAACAGGGGTAATAGAGGAAAAAATAAAAACGCAAAATATCTCCACCGGATGTGTTCCTTATAAATAGACGGACAATTACATCAATGCGCGCCCGTCAGCAGCACCGGGGGCAAGAAAAACTCGTCGCGCGGTGGTGGAACATCTTAGTTTTTTTTTCTATAAAACGCGTTTTCATTCATAATGTATGATGGCACCTTGAAACACCACGCACTCGCATACGCAGCCACACCATACGCGCACACACACAGACGCGCGCGCGCATGTACTCATGGACACACAAATGTCTATTTGTACACAATAATTCACACTAATTTTACTCACACATGCATGACTTAGCTTACAACTTACAAGTAAAGGCGTTTTTTGTTTATAGCATAAGCTGACAAACGAGCATACAGTCCACCTGATGGTAAGTGGTTGCTGCGGCCCATAGACATCTACATATATCCTCGGTTACAAATCAAAATGCAAATGCGTTGTAACCGATAAGGACTAAGATGGAATGCCTCATCTCCAGTAAAAAGGGTCTCCAGTTCTCTACACTCACCATACGAAACACAGCAGCATTAAGCTACTATTTCACGCTGGTATTCTGTGAGAGCGTAGTCCTTCCTCGGTCTAGCCGACCCATTCGTGCTACAACTATACTACTAATATAACTGCAGCATAGCTCTTCCACGTATAAAAGTACTAAAAATTAATCCTCAACTTAACCATATATTTATTTAAAAATTAACGCTGCAATATATTTATTCGGTATAACGGAGGATCCTGCTAAGCCATTTGGGACAGTATTTTACTTTTCCCCTTAAATACTCTTCGTTGTTAAATAAATAATTTACTATATTGTCAATGAACTTCGTAATAAGTCCGTAATTTTTGCTAACCCCTCCTGATGGCAGGTATAAAGTTTTTGTTTGTACGTAGTTTAGGTATGTATTTCGCCATATATTTTACCGGTTAATAACATTAGAAAACGTTAAAACATTTACACTAAAAATTTAATGAGCTTCTACACAATATAAGAAATTAAAGTGATTACAAAGTCTATTGACAAATCCCGACAATTAGATTATAAGTAAGAAAACAGAAAATAAAACTGTAATACTTGATGAATTATGGGGGCTTATTGTAATATACATAAATGTATTTATCAGCGACAAAACAATGTAACATATTCTGTTGACATGACGCCAGAATACATCTTAGTATGACCTTCCTCTTACTGTCCTGCTTACACTTATACTCGCATCCCCTTCTCTTGTATATATTTTGTACGCAGAAGTACCACAAAAACTAGGTTAATACAGTTATACGAGTAGAGAGGGCTTATAGTCTGACTGAAACTATTTTTTCTTTTATTTTCCGTTTTGTTTATATTCTCACGTGATTCATAAGCATAGTTATTGTGTTATTTGTTTTGGACGTAACGAGTTACGTTGCTGTATTATGAATACAATACGAACGAATCGGTCTGACCAGTGAAGGACACTGTCAGTATACCAGAGTGAAATAGCAGAATAATGCTGCTATGTCTCGTGTGGTGAGCGGCGAGGTAACCAATGACAAGGCGTTTTGTCAGGGTTTTCAATGGTAATACCAACGTATTTGCATTTTCATTGGTAATCGAGGATAGATATAGGCCAGCAACCTCTCACCGTCACTGGGACTGTGAGCCTATTTGTTGTAAAAATAACTCTTGTGAGTTGTACAGGACAGGCTTCAAGTCCAGCAAAGAAACTTTTAAAACACAAACATTCCGTACTAAATTACAACAAATTGAAAGTAATGTTGAGAGCCTATAATAAGATTTTCGGCGGCACTAGGAAATTCGTTTAGTTTAGATAAAAATATTTTAAAAAGCAATACGTTATTGTAAAATCTTATAATATAACTATCTTATACACTTTCAATATTACTAAAAACCGAGAGAAAAAATTAAGAAGTAATAACATTGGCCTCACAGTATATTTATGAAATATGTATGTTCACAAAAACAAAAGTAATTTAATAACAAAGTTATATACAGTCTATAAACACCAGGAACAAGCGTGATACCAATCACTCGTTTGAACAACATGTGTTCTTACTGTATAATTTTATTTTGAAATAAAAACTTTTTAATAAAAAAAATTAAACCGCTGAAACAACTGAATATTAAAAAAAACTAAACTAATGTAAATAAATGTACCTAAGTATATATTTTTGTAATTATTTTTAAGAGTTTTTGATTAACCTTAATAACTAAGTTCTTAAACTAATGTAAGTATACCTAAATAATTTTGAATCTGCGCTAAACAAGCAAATTAAATAATTACGTAAAGTGTGATGCGCGGCACGACACGCCCCTTCGCCGGAAGATGGAGAGCTTTCACGAACTTAATGTCAGCGAGACAGCAACCCGACAGCCGACACACGTGAGGGCACACATAGTTGCGAGCCTTCATGAGGAAGGCGTATTTTCTTAAACGTTAATGTTTATCGCTGAAGATGTCACGTTGCATTGTTAATTGGATTTCTTTAAATTTAAGGTAATTTCATTGATGTTTGTTCATTGATTGCTTGGCGCCGACTTAAAATTACTTAGTTATACTT
>DWHP01000649.1:0-18673 GCA_018247895.1 Parnassius honrathi
TGAAGTCTTCTGTCGTTTTGGAGTACCTTTAGAGATTCACAGCGATCAAGGAAGGAATTTTGAGTCTCAAATATTCCTGGAAAATTGCCGAGTTATGGCTACTCATAAAACAAGAACGACTTCTTACCACCCGCAATCTAATGGAATGGTAGAACGATTTAATCAGACATGGGAGAGGTACCTAGTAAAAGTTATAGACAATCGGCAACGTGATTGGGGCAAACACATACAACCGTTTTTGTTGTCACATCGAAGCGCTGTTCAAGAAAGTACAGCAGTGATACCAGCTTTCGCCAACTTTGGAAGAAAATTACGGCTGCCTGCCGATCTGATCACTGGGATACCGCCTGATGCCCCACGCCGTATAACCGATTATGCAAATGACTTGCGGAATAAAATGAATAACATTTATGAGCACGTCAAACAATCGGACCAGCAAATGTCCGAAAAGATGAAAACCCGGTATGACTGCAAAATGAACAACATAGGGTTCGACGAAGGTTCACTAGTGTGGTTGCACAATCCAGTCCGCAGCAAAGCGAAATCTCCTACGACGGGATGGTCCGTATTGGATTGTGACCAGGATCAACAATGTAACCTACCGGATACAGAAAGGCGCAAGAGGGACTTCTAAGATCGTCCATGTGGATCGCCTGGCGCGTTATTATGGGGCCGATGATGCTCGGGACGAGCATGTCTTAGGAGGGGGCAGTGTTGCGCGCCTAAGTCGACGTCAGGGCTTCCTAGAAAATGTCAATCTTGATCTTTCGATCAACAGCGCCATCTAGTATCGAACAGAAGAATGAAACTTTCTAGAAGCCCCACACTCAAACTTTCTGCGTCTGGTTGTTCGGCGCCCGTGGTAAAAGTTTCGGTGTAAAAGGCGTATTTAAATCCGCTGCAACCCGCTGTCGGGGCAGTATCGAATTTGGCGAGACAAGCGAAGTTTCGGAGCGAAATAAAGTGAATCAGTGTGATTAATTATTAGTGTCTTTTAAGTTTTAATTGATGTTCGGTAATTAAAGTGTTAATTTTGGTAATTCCATCGGCAGTTTTTATTGTCCCGAACCTAACATTAGCTCGTAACATTATTCCTCATAATGGCGTCCATAGCCATGGAGGATTAGCCATTAGGAACCTACCGGTTAGACCAGTAGGAAAACAGTAGTTTAATTCGGTGTACCTTGATACATGTCAGAAACTTTGATTATAGAAAGGTATATAATCAAAGGTCAGAAACTTTATCTGATCCAGTACCTACCCAATTAAATACGGCGAAACTTTACATAGGTCAATGTGTTAATGTGGTAGAGCCATACTGTAGGAAGGAACACGCTTTCACAGAATAAGTCGTCTTAACGTCGCTTACCATCAGGTGGACGGTGTGCTCGTTTGTCACCTTAAAGAAAACCGACCTAATAGGTAACAATCGGTCCGTCGGTGTTTGTCATCTTTCTAGTAAAGTAGAGAGTGCGGTATCGCGCGTCTGTAGCGCACGTGTGAACTGACACGGCCCGCAGCGCGCGTCTCTCGTGTGAAAAAAACGCTCGAGTTACAGTCGCGCCGCCAACCGCCGAGCGGTGAGGGTTAATAGCTTTACACTCACCAGATGTCGCTGGTCAGGATCGAGGTGAAGTCATTTGTACGTGCTCATTATAATTGAGAATTTGCGTTTCAAATAAAAGTATATCGGTTTCCAGAGAATGTACGTGTAACTTCCACAGCTGAGCAAGTTGAATTGAAACAAACCTAAAAACTGTTTCACCCTTTTTAAATTGTTCTACTTTTAGTAAAATACGCAATTTAGTTTATCCATTTATAAACTAAATATGTAATATAAAATGTAACTAATATATCACGTAAAAAAACATTAATCCTTTCATTTTCCTAACAAATTAACTTCCCCAGCTATAAAATCCGTCAAATATTTCATCTCATTGTTAAGCGGCGTCGCAGGCGGCAGCAGTACTGGTGCAGGTGCAGGACACCACTCACTGGCGAGGAGTTCCACCCCCGCCCCGTGCCCACGCATCTGCTGCCCACTTGTCTCCCGCGCTGTAAACCCTGTCAAGCTGATTAGTTTAAGGCCACTACATTTTGACTGTCACTTAAAATATGTTTGCGCAGTTAAATCACGTATTGACAACAAGCGCCGAGTGCCGCCGCTTGCTGCTCGTAAAAGTTAATGGACAGAACTAATAGATGTGGTGCTTTGTTAAACTATTAACGAGATGCGTGTATTTTTTGCCTGTCTCTTACCTTATAACAGAGTCAGTTATGTGCGGATCGACTCGACCAGGATTAGCAGCTTAAAAAAACCTGTTTCATATGATGAGTGATTAGACAAGAGACCTTTGTTCTATAATCTGAACGGAGACCCATTTTACTGGATCCGAGGCATTCCATCGTAGTCCTCAGGAGTGACAACGCATCTGCATTTTGATTCTTCACCGAGGATAGGTGTAAGTTGTCTATGCTGCATTACGTCTACTCTCCATGCGATGCACTGTGTGCTCGATTGAGTACTTCAAGAAAAATAGTTTTTTAATTGTTATAAGTTCTATTTTATTTACAAAACTTACAGCAATTACTTATTTTACTAAAAAAAAGTATGTTAATGCAGCAATTTCCACTTTTAAAGCAAAAAAGAAAACAGATAAGTAAAAGCCAGATCAAAAATAATCCTACTAATTATAATATTTAACAATTGTGTAAGCCAAAAACAATATCATAAATATGTTAAAAATTAAGATTAAGATCTATATGTAAGATATTCACTCTCGATATCACTAGGAGAAGTAAGATTACGCGGATATACATTTAGCAGTTCTAATCACGAAATAATTACATACGTCTATTTATACAGAGCTCATACGCACTATGAGCTCTGTTTGTGTAAAGAACTTTGCATTTCCTCATCCTTGCTATGGGAACAACATTTATTTAAAGTAACATCAGAAAATAATAATTCAGGACCTAACTTTTCTGTTCACCACTGAGTGCCAGCGTTGTGGTTCCGCCATTAGACCTTTACTACTGTAATGAGTTTTTAGTACATTTTTGTTGAGTTGGTTGAGTTTTGGTACAAAGCCAAATTGATTAAATTTTATATTTTTGTTGTAAACTGGTTACTATCTTCTCCAGACCGAATTTCAGTAACGGCAAGTCTCAGTCCCGACGGTGACGCACCACGAGCTTACAGAGCCGAGTGCACGCTCAGCACGGGTGCGCTCTCTACTCCGGCGCTGGAATAATGCGATGAGACGGCAATCCGACACGGCCGGCAGGAGATCTGGCGCGGGACACACCGCCGACTTCCTGACTCCAGGCTGCTACTGACAATTCCTTGACAGAAAAAACGCAATAATTGAATTTTGGCCTGATCCGGGATTCTAACCTCGGATTTCATTGCGATCAATCGCGTTTACGACCTCTAGACTAACGAGGCAGTAAAATTAAATAAGTTTAATATTATTGTTGTCTACGTCAAATGGTCTGTGCCAAAATAATGTGTTTCTTTCTTTCCATTTGTTTCTTTACTTTTTAAGACACACTGTATCATGAAAATATAAAAAGTCTCAGCTGGCTGTAGATAAGAGCGTGTGCCCTGGTCCAACGAATGTGAACAGGGAGAATATGGACCAGTAGAATGCCCACATGTGGCGGTAACGCGCGCTACGTTTGACACTCGGAGATTTATTTGCGGGCCCCGACCCAGCCTCCGCGCCGTCTACAAATCTATTTGTTAATTACCAAGCACCGCCATTGAAGCAGTTTAAATTAATGATAAAATAAATAATTATATTTAATGTACGTCCACTGACGAAACAATACTGGAACGCGGTATTTAAAGTTTTATGCGTAGTTTATTTATCCATTTATTATTACATTCACTTACGACTGTTGTTGCAGGATTGCCCTGATACGATAGACCTAAGAGTACACGTACTAAACTCCACTTATGTGGAGTTGGATCTGTGTGGATGGTTAACATTCAGTTGTTTGGTTAATATTCAGTTATTCAGATGTTTATATTTCTGTGACAGATGAATTGATGTGAGGTAAATGAATAAATAAATATGCAAAAGTTCAATAATTTATTTTGTTTTATTTACAAAGTATGTAATAATGGAATAAAATAATGGTGTTCTTTATGTTTAATACATACTAATTTGCATTTTATTTTCTGAAGATCTAATATATCTATCTATAATATCTTATAATAATATCTTTAGAGCTCGACATTTTTTATGAGTTATTATTGCCGTAGTTTAGAATTGAACAATTAATTTTATCACCGAGGTTACTGAAAGAAGAACTTGGACACACATAATTTGTAGAATGTGCAACATCTTGTGACCTATTGCGGTTAATATTTTGTACGGAATCATCCTCTATCAAACTATTTGTTACGCTTTGCGTTACTTCCCGACTTGAAGGTTTTATTTCTTCCATCTTCATAATTCTTTGGAACTCTTTCGCTAAATTTCTTCTAATGCCTGCCCCCTATTCTAGCTTTCATTTTACACGAATTACCTACTCAAATTCATATTTACAAAGCAAAAACATATATACGTCGGTAATATGGCCACCAACTAGTTACACTAACTGATAACAGTACAACATATGTTACTTTTATTCAGATGAAGTCTGATTTAAGTAACTTGTGTGAACCACTATAAAGTAGAAGCTGTTAATTCGATACACTAGTAAGTCTCTAAGCAGCGGGGAGGCATCTAGTGAATGTTTAAACAGCCGCTATGCAGACACTCTCAATGGCAGTATAAAGGCTGATTAGCGGTGACATATTCAGCAATGAGCTGTAATGTGGGCGTATTAGTTCGCACGCGGGTGTTACCGCACATGCGAGCTAATACACGTGGGTGTATTAGCTCGCACGTGCCCGTTTAATAGGCTAGTTCACAAAAATCTCCTTATACAGCACTTGACGTAATTTCATCCACTAAACAGTCCTTACTACGGTTTAGGCATTAGAAAATGTTAAAAGGTGAATAGAGTCGTTCAAAATGTACCTTTATAGCACTCTTAGCGTACTCATGGTAGTTTTGTTGGTCTTAATCAGCCTTAATGCAACTCTTAATCAGTTTAAGCTGTTTAAATATCACTGACTGCTATTATGCAGCTGTAGGATCACCAATGTATACTTAAAAGAGTCTTAATACGCATAAAGTTTGAAATAGGTCTAAAAGTGAGTAGTTATACAGCTATCTGTGCTACTTGGGACAACACCCACTACACGATATGGGATAGTAGATATCCTTACACCGCCACTACAAGGTATTCGATTGTCTTTTCAATATTTGTAATAAAAACTCTATTATAATGTAAGTAGATATACTTATTGAGATCTCACTCCGTGTCGAACTGGAATAAAAAAGGTGCCGATATTTGCGCAACGGCTACGGAAAGGCGGAGAAGTGGAACAATCGTATTCCAAAAGATAATCAGCGGAGATGTCGCGGCGCGAGACGCGCTGCAGCCGCGCCCGGTCCAGTGCCAGGGCTGCCAGCCTCCGTCAGAATACACGATAACATTTATTGGGTTCCATATGTATTTAGTTAGGGGTGCGGATTGAAAACTCGGCGGGTCGACGGTTCGAATTCGCCATTTGACTACCGCTTTTACCATTTGTAACACAAGCATGTTAAGCTTACTTGCAGTGGTTAACGGGCTCACTAATATCTCCGTTAATGTTAATAAGAGTCATAATCTTTTTCTAAAAAGCTAACTAGCATTTAACTGCTAATGGTTCAGGGCAACCGCATGGTCACGTGCAACTTACTGTAAGCGAAAAATACTACAAGTGCGTTGTCACTCATAAGAACTCGGAAAGAACACCTCGTAACCTGTTACTATAGTGCTGCCTGGCGACAGAGTGAGGCGGGAGGGTGTGCCCAACCTGGACGGACACCCGGGCGTACCAGGATCTGAATCATCGAGTAAGAATAGAATAGAATCATTTTTATTCAATATACGTGTAATTTAATTACATGTAACATTACATGTAATTAATTTACTTACATGTAACTTATGATAGTATTTTTTTGACTCTAACCACTGGTTCGGAAAACTAAAGAACGAGCAAGAAATCCAGCGTGACTTTTTTTAATGTAAAATTATACAACACAAGACAGGTTGTACAAAATACTTACAAAACTTATTTAAAAAACAGCTTCAAAGCGACCACCATTCAATGGTTATCATCAACCATATATTCATTTATATTAAAATTATCCTTTTTGTACGGTTTTTATTTAACAAAATGAATAAATTTGGTAATTTGGGCTTGTATATTTTTTGGAATTTTGAAGTAATAGCGTATACATTGCCCCATGAATGAATTACTGACTCTGTGGAGCTGAGAAACTGGTATGGCTTGTATTTGTTCCTCGTGTTTAAATTACTCTTTCTATTAAAACTACTTTTGTTTTTGTGCGGCCAAAGTTTATATATTTATTTATTTAAAATTTGGAACAAATTTTGAAAGGGTTTAATTAATAAAAATGCATCGGTATGACTGGAGTACCGCTGCGCGACCCTGGCGAGCTGTGCGTTCAGTTCAGCGCGATGCTATCGCCTGTTCTGGCCTGTCCGCTTCCCGTCGGCTCGCAGATGCCTATCAGTACGACACAATTCGCACTCACGTAGAACCAGAACGTGGGCAATTTTGTAAAAGCCATTCATCTTGACATATTTATTTAGAATAAAAATATTTAATAGGCAAACTTAAAATTGTAAATACTCGTATAAAGTATACTCGTATTAGAGATATATCATTTTTAAGTGGTAGAGCTACGCTGCAGCTGAGTTATGGTGTTAGCACGAATGGCTGAGCTCCAACGCGGAAGGACCACGCTCTCGCAGAATACCTGCGCCAAATAGTGTAGCGAACCGGAGATCCTTTTTACTGGAAACGAGGCATTTCATCTTCTAAGGTGTATACTACGTGTGGGATTAGAACCCGTGGCTGTGCAGTGCCGCTGGACTTCTTGCGTCGCCGCGAATGTACTGAAGCGTGAATGGGTCGGCTCTAATGGGGTAGGATCATGCTCTTAAAGAATATCAGCTAAATGTTGCTGTTTCATATGGAAACGAAGCATGCCATTTTAGTCCGTAGGTGCGACAAAGCATGTTCATTTTGATCCATAATCGAACGCAGATGTAGATGTCTGTGCGCCACAGCAACCACCTACATTAGAATTACAAACGTTTATACGCCTACTGTAATGCTTATTTGGGCACAAATTGTACGGCTTTAGATCCCAAATAAGTACACAACATTTGTTGAATTGCGTTAGAGGCGTATTATATTAGCATTATTGTGGTCAAAGAAGGTACCTATCACATTAAAGAAGCATTATTATGGTCAATGAAGTTGCCAATTGCATTACAGAAGCATTATACTAGTAACGTTATTGATAATGAAGATGGTAATGGCACTACTAAAGCATTAGACTAGCATTAGAATGTAATAAACGACTGATTGGAGCTATTAAACTATCACAGTTAAATAAACCCTACATCATTGCAAAAACATTTCTATTACTCAGTACTAAATATTATAATACAAATATCGTTGTAATTTAACAACTTAATTTGTCTCGAAATATAATGTATGGATAAAGGAAGACGGTCAAAACTGAGTGAGTGACACGACCATATTTGCTTGCATCAAAAGAAAATTTATAAAGTTATTGTGTTATTTCATGCTTTCAAATATTATTACACGGCGTAGTTTACTGTAAATGTCTATATAAGTTTCATTGAAAGTTTTCACGAGCCTTCGATGTTTTGTGGTTAAGATATAAAATTTTAAAGATACGTGTACAATAACCAAAACATTTGTATATTCCTAGCATAGAACGAATTTTGTATAATTAACATAATAGTTAAGTTAGGTTGGGCAGTATTAAATTAATTCATATCATTATTATATAGGTCTGCTACTATTATAAATAAGTCCACATGATAGTACGTTTTCGTTATAAAATATTAACAAAATGATATCGGTCTACAGCAGCCCATTGAACCTTCAACCCCTCAGTCCCCAGCTAAAATGTTCGACGTCGTTCGCGCGCTTCGCGTGACGCGGCGTAGCTAAATATAACCTAACATGGTATTTGTCGTACATTTATTTTCAATAAAATTCATTATAAATTTCAATATATCTAATACTTGTTTCTGTTTATTTATTATGTTATATTACTTGTTTTAGTGCTTTTTTTTCATTACAAATAGATTTTAATTGTATTTTCATAGTAAAAAATGTACTTTCCCAGCGCAGGACAGCAGCGTGAATATCACAATTATTTCTGTATATTACTCGAAATTATTTACGTAAAAAGATAAATTATACGCACACAAAAACTTTTATAACATTTTTACAATAAAACACTGTACTAAGCTCTAATAACACTCTAGAAAAATCTAAAAATCAACACAATAACACGCCACACCTAACAAACGTACAAAATGAACGTAGATTATAATAATATAAATACCATAGACTAACTGAGTTTTTATTGCATTAGAGGATAGGAAATTTCACATGGAGCCTATAGTACCAAACTTCTTCATAGACGAGTAGTCTCTAAATATAAGTTTTTATGGTTTAAAATGCTGTGGGCGAGTGTGGTCAGATCCGGCCACTTGGAATTTGACGGAATATCGCCTTGGTCGGATCCGACTACGTGCTTATTGAAGGATTAAAAAGGCTAATTAATGCCGTCAGCAGTATAAATCTCACACGTGAACATTTATTGAACCAGAGGCCTTAGAGAAGGCTTTTGTTGAATCACTGTAGTGATGAACCACTGTAAAGTCGTTCCGTGTGGCTTCACCAGTATACTAGTAGACTAGATGTAGACTGAAACAGTGCTATTACATGTAGGTACGCTATGCTTAACAAATTATCGTATCTATCAACAAAACATGTGCATATGTTTCTTTTCTCCACAATATGGTTGACAAATGATTTTACGAATACAGCTAAATGAATGTGCAACAGGTTTACGCATTACAATAGCTCACGTGTATTTGATGAAAAAGCTATTAGCTGTACAATAAAACTCAGTTGATATTTAAAATGCATATGTGTGTGCTGTTCAAAAGTACTGAGCTTTTAATTACCACTTAAATACTATTACACGACAAAGTGCACTAAAAACAGCTCAAAGCCGTATAATAAATTTACGGTGCAATATAATGGTACAAGTTTATGTTATTATGCAGCATCAGGCATTTTCTTACTACTTAGAAGTACTACTGTAGACCCTAAGACAGTAAAACGGCTGATAGTTGTATAGCGGATTTACATGCCATTATAATGGTTCATGTTTATGCTGTTGAACAAAATTAAGCATATATTTATTACTTAAAATGCTATTGTAGATCCAAATGCACTAAATACAGCTGAAAGACACAAACCACAACGCAGCTGGCGTTGTAGTTTGCTGCACGAAAACTAAATAATTTACAAAAGCATTTTGATGTGCAATTACCTGACTGTTATTTAGTGTAAAGCATCATAATAGTCTTGAAAGGCCAATATAAAGCGTCAAGATGTTAGATGATACATAAGTTTGTACGGACCCCAAGTTCTTTATAAGTTTACTATTCGTTTCTTAAAATGCTTCCTGTGTTACTTGGATATGGCAAAACCCCAACTATGAGGTGAATTTTGGATTTTGATTGACTGTAATTATGGTGATGATGTTTTAGAACATGTTAAACTTAATCATTCTTTAATCAGAGAGTTTGTCTCACCGTAAACTCATTGTAAACTAAGTCGACAACCGTCAGCTGAAAACAATGTAAAGAAAATATTTTAATACTTATGTATTGGATGTAATATATTTAAACACATGTGAACTAATTTTAAAACAAGTACCGTATTCCGTTCGGGTTCCCGCAGGGAGCATCAATTTAGTGTCGGTGATCTGTCGCGGCACGAGGGAAGCTCGAGGACCCGCGTCTTAACACCGGTAATGTTAATCCGGGCCAGGATGCTAGCGGCCGACGTGCCCCTCGCGCTCTACCGGGGATTAGTCCACGCTCCTTAGAATGCACGACACGTCAACGACGTGGATACGATATTTTCACCCACAATCTACATCACGCTGGTACAACACTACATCTCATCTTTTTTCATACAGTTAAAAGTTAAAAGCTTTACTTTATTTCATTGTATAAGGTCCGCATCTATTGATGCTTTTCAAGAAAGAAGGACCGGAGATGAGATATGGAGAAAGTCCTGCAGCGTTTTATTTTACATTTTTTTATAGAATAAGGGTGAGGAACAAGTACATAGCCCACTTGATGGTAAGTGGGTGTTATAGCCCATAGATATCCTCCTTGATCAAAACTCAAAATGTAGATGGCTCGTCACCCTGTGGACTAACGTACATTGCTTCGTTTCTGGTAAACGTTGAATTATGTACATTATATTTTAACAGTTTGAGTTTTAGAGGCAAATAAAACCTAATTTTTATGGTACAAAATCTCTTTAGTTACTGCCCTCGCGGTTTAGTTAAACACTGTGAAAGAAAAAGCGTCTACCTTTCTCAACCTGCCGGTATTGTTAGCACCTAGAAAGTGAATTTCTTATTCCATTTCTAAGTTCTGTGGCAGATCCACGCTGCAGCTGTGTTATGATTGAAGCGCAAATGGGTATATACCAGCCAAAAATAGCAGCTAAATGCTGCTGTATTCCGTATGGTGAGCGCAGAGAGCGGCTGACCCTGGTTGTTGGAGCCGAGGCATTCCATCTTTGTCCACAAGGGTCACAACGCATCTGCATTTTGATTCTTAATCAAATATATGTCTATGTGCGTTTATTTGACACTATAATCGTCATCATCATTACAGCCCTTCACAAGTCCACTGCTGAACATAGGCCTCCTCCAAGGAATGCCACAAAGCACTGTCCTGAGCCACCTACATCCATCGACTTCCTGCTTGTCTTACCAGGCCGTCACTCCATCTAGTGGGGGGTCACCCTACACTACGCCTACCAGTACGAGTCTGCTACTCGAGAACCTTTTTCCCCAACGGTTAGCGGTTCTTGGTGCTATATTGCCTGCCCATTGCCACAGCAGCTTACTAATCCGTTGGACTATGTCGGCCACTCTGGTTCTACTGCGAATATCCTCATTTCTAATTTTATCACGCAGAGAAACCCCGATTACAGCCCTCTCCGTAGCTTGCTGAGCGACCTTAAGTATCCTCATACGGCCAGCAGAGAAAGACCACATCTCAGATCCATGTCATGTTTGACACCCTCATTCTACAAAAAATATCTTACGAATTTAAATTTGACATACGTCGTCCCGTCCCCCGTCGCGGGCGCGATGTACTTCGTGGGATCAGGGGTCGGGTCAGCAGATTATTTAACATAAACACGTCTCGTCGGCCGCCTGTCGCCACGTGAGCTCTGGTTTACGAGTTTGGATAATCCCGCCCGTCAGCGATCGGCCCCGCCGTGACTTCTACGCGACGTGCTCTTACTATACTATCTTTAACAGAACGAAGTACTAATGGGGTCGCACATAGGATTTTGGGATTAACTTAGTGAACTCTTATGATTACTACTTGTTTTAAGTAAGACGGTCGTACAAAATTGTGCGTTATACCTATTCAGGTAAACATTCCGTTTTTCAACTGATACACCACTGCATTCTAACGCTTTTGTGTAGTGTCAACCCGTGCCTCGTAGTGGCGTTATGGCATTGTAACTGCTGCGTGTCGTCCCGTGGGAATCGTAAGCGGCGACAGAGAGGAACGTGACCAAAGCGTGGGCAGTAGCATCCTTCTGATAACAACTCGATAATCAATCAGGCGATCTATGCGGGAGGCCCATGTGCAGCTGCGGAGCAGGGGGACTCTCGATCGTAGTACCGAAAGTCTCGAATCTGTGAACATGTTTCTCGTCGCCGCGCCGTACTGCTTGTCCTACATCTGGTTTATACGAGATGTAGGCATTTTCATAATACAATACTCTTTATTATAGACCACGGAACGATAAATATAAACAAATATCGAGTAAACAAAACAGGCGGTCTTATTGCTACATAACATGTCTTCCAGACATCCCTGAAAAATAATTAAAAATAATAAGAAAAAATTTAAATGACGGATAAACCTGCACTAAAAAATAAAGAGTACTAACTTATCTTTTTTAATGCATAATAAATAATTGCTCATGGGGGGATATTTGCCATAGTTGCCACGCTTGGCGAGCGGGTTGGCAACCGCAGTTTTTTATTATATTATTGTTGTTACTAGGAAGATGCTGCTGCCCATCTCCTGTCTGTCTCCCTCTGTCGCCTCTTACGACACCCACGGGAATTCATCGTGATAGCTAAAGAAATTTTAAGTATCACTTTTTTAACACTTACAGATACCGATATAGATACAGGCAATATAAGATACTTTTTATTTTATACCCTAAAGGCTGCAGACTATGACATTCTGGATTTTTTATTAGACAAAAAAGAAAATACTGAAAATCTATGTCAGTATATGTAGGGTAATTAGCTATTTGAAAACAGATATTACTTTATATGTCTGCGGTGCCTGCTCCACGCACAAGGTACATAGATATGTACATGTGCCGTAGTTTAAATTAATTAGTAGAACACCGTTCTCGTCATTATTAAACTTAAATTGACGCAACGTAATATTGTTATCGAGGAAGGAATAAGATAGGGCCTGAGGGCGTTGTTAGGGGACGGTTGGTGCTGCGCCGGTCGGATGCCGCAATGGTTTCTCCAAAGCCTCTCGTCATAAGGCTTTGGTTGGTGTAAATTCTTATCCCGAATGGTTTTGCATAGTGGGTAACTGTAGGCATTTTCCCATGTGAAAAAGAATACAGTGTCGTAATTTAGTAATAAAATTCACGTAAAGTAAGTTTTAATGAGTAGTTACGTCTATTTAAACCTACTCAAGATCAAAACCAAATTACTTCAGGTTAATAATAGAGAAACGATATTTTTATGTTACTATGCCAATTGGTAAAATCTTTTACTGTGTACTAGATTTTTTATTTCACCGCAATAACTACTCGACCTCGTTTTTATTGCATTATTCAAAGTGGACCCTAAAGCTCAATAAAATAAAGTCGAATGGCCGCTGCGACCTAAATGATGCTTAGTATATACATTTTCTTGCCAAGCAGTGTACATACCATAAAATAATATACACATACATAGTGATACCCAGTGATGTTTAAGAAAGGAATTGTTTTCCTAATATTGTATTCTTAATTTTGTAATTTCGAGGCAAGAGAATGACATTGTCAATAATGAAGCTTTCCGTGAAAGGGTCGTATAGATTCTTCACAGAAACAGATAAGCGTGACAAGGAAGTACACGGTATATCTGATAGTAAGTGGATGTTTTGCCCCTCAGATACACGGATGACTTATTAAAGAACCAATATGTAGTGTAGTCGGTTCTCGTCATTTACCATACGAAACACTTCGAACAAACATGTTTGCCATAGTTGCAGTGGCGTAGATATGCAATCAAGGGCCCCGGGCAAAAACGAAATTGGGGTCCTAACTGAACTAAACTATTTATTAAATACTTTAAAGATGCAAAACTACTTATTCATCAGCTACTTACAGCCCACTGCAGGGCATAATAAAGCAAAGCTACTATGTAGTATCTGTAAGTCAGCAGATAATATTTAATCGTACTTCCTAATATACAATATTGACTCATCTTACAACGCACAGCTCAAACCGCTGTACGTAGAAAAGTGAAAATTAGACAGTGATTGAGTGTGAAATGATTTAGGAAAATTAAATTTCTAAGGGGGTGACATAAGGTGTTATAGTTTATATGAATCTTTTTATTTTGCGGGGCGATTAAATATAATAACATAAATTGATTTCACCGTTACATACACCATATCCGATTTAATCATATATTTACAAAACCACCAACAAAAATTACCATACTGATATAACATAATAATTTTTGTTGAAAATACAAAGAAAATGTCTTAAATATACGTAACTAAAATTAGGTAATAAATTAAATAACATTAGTTCATATACCTGGGGTGCCTGTCCGAGGCAATGGGTACATGGACACGAACCCAGTGCCTCAAAAAAGCACACTCAGGTTTCTCACTAATTACGTTAAGAATGCTGTTGGCGCTCCCACGAACCCTGTGCATCAGTGACGCAGTTCTTTTGCGAATAAGTGTTGAAAAATCGTCTACGTGGGCGTCAACAAACATACCTGATGCACTACAGTAACGTGGGAGCCCCAGCAACAATCTAAAAGCGTTATTATATTGTGTACGTAGGGTGTTGTATGCCCGCTGCGTATATCTGACCCATAAGGAACACGTATAGGGTGATTGGCAATACGCCTTACATAAAGTAATTTTTACCTCGGCTATACAGCGTGAGAACCGACGGGCCCGCATATTGCAGCGGACAGCCAGCGCCTTCCTTTCTCTTTCAATGTCTTTATCATCTTTTAAATCTTCGGTAACAACATGGCCTAGGTACCTAAATTCAGCGGCACTTGTATCAAGGAAACGGTTCTGTTAGACAGATATTAGCGACATTTGTACCGAGGAAACGGTTCTGTAAGACAGATACTGTAATGCGATAAACTCCGTAACTTTATACGCTCACGTAAATTTGTGTCGATATATACAAAAGTAAGAGGATATTTCTGTTAGGTAGGGCCGTGAGAGAATCCAAAAAGAGCCAGAAAGGTGTCGAAAAAATATTAAATATCGATTTTGCATCAAAAATTTTATTATTAGAATACAAAGTTGTCGTATCTCTTTTCTGTAAAATTAAAAACCAAAAATGTTGTGTACGAAACCTTTTTCCATCTCTTGTAGTTTATGAGATAATCATCAAAAACTAATTATCAATTCTTTATTATTTAGAAAACTGCTTGTTATCGTATTACATATAGCCAAGATCACTCCTGGCATTGCTCTGTTCAGGCTTGAAGTGTTTAGAGAGCATCTATGATTACAGACTAGAAGGCATTTCATCTAAACTAATTATCAATTCTTTTTTATTTAGAAAACTGCTTGTTAGCCAAGATCACTCCTGGCATTGCTCTGTTCAGGCTTGAAGTGTTTAGAGAGCATCTATAATTACAGACTAGAAGG
Source organism: Parnassius honrathi (assembly GCA_018247895.1). Taxonomy (NCBI): domain Eukaryota; kingdom Metazoa; phylum Arthropoda; class Insecta; order Lepidoptera; family Papilionidae; genus Parnassius; species Parnassius honrathi. The sequence goes on from DWHP01000649.1 coordinate 15,166, forward strand.
TATTCTATCTTGGTCCTCAGTGGTGAGAACGCATATGTAGCCTTCTTTGCTTAGAGTTGGTGTCTTATGGTGGTGATGGGCAACAGTAGCTACTTACCATCAGGTAGACTCTAATTACGTTTGTAATTATATTTAAATCTTTGTATAAGGAAAAATCGTAGAAAAAGTTGAATGACTAAACATTTAAAACATATTTAGAGAAAATGTTAACATCGCAATCACCAATTAGGTTATATGGCACACTTAGTAATGAGAGAGCTGTGTCCAGATGTTCAACGTATGTAGGCTGATAATTGTACTATACTTGTAATGACAGTTTGTAATTTATTAATCTAATAACATTCATATATTCGTTACCAACCCGTTTTCATAACTTAAATTACTATATGCATATGACATGTTTAGTTCTTCATCGATCCTTTACAGAAGTAACTGCAAACTCTAAAAAAATTATCATCTATGTGAAGTAATTTCCGAGAAAAAATTGTGGCAAATAGAGCGATTTTATACGTCGTGAAGCCACGCTGCAGCTATTTATGGTTGTAGCACGAATGGGTTGGCACGACCGGGGCCAGGCTCTCATAGAATACCAGCGTAAAGTAGAAGCTTAATGCCGCTGTGTTTCGTACGGTTAGTGTAGAGAACCAGATGCCCTTTTTACTGGAAACGAAGTATTCTAGCTTAGTCCTCAGGGGTGATAACGCTGAATTTGATTCTAAATCGAGGATAAATGTCTATGAGCCAGAGCATCCACTGACTATCAGGTGAACTGAGTGCTAGTTTATCACCTATTCTATTATGTATAAAACCCCTAAGGGTAGCAAAACAGAGATGAATTTTTTAAAAGAACATTTTAGACGACATTGAAATTGTGATATTTCTTTAAAAAGTAAATATTTTTACACTTGTGATATTCACCCATTAGAAGGATACAAAAATAAACTTTAAATAAGAAGTAAATCTCGATTTTTAATATTAGATATTAAGGAATAAAATAATATCACATACGGAAATTGGGGCTTTATTTCTTTTCTATAAATGAACTCGTATGTATTTGTATATATATTTCATAGAACAGATTTCAAAATGTGGAATTATTTTATTCCTCTAAATAATTTGAAGTGTCCTTTTACTTATTAACAGTTAACTTTTCCCGTCATGAAATTACCATTAACGTCCCGGAGTTAGGAAGTTGGCAATGTTTCATACCCGCACCTCGGATAGCATGTAAAGCCGTTGATCCTACGCTTAATCTTCATCTAGTTGTGTCGAACGCCGTTCCATTGATCTATCGCGACAATAAGGAAATAATAGGTGCGTATGTGCTTGCGCACATACTGTTATATATGCTGCACAGATAGCCAATCTTCGTTTAGACTAGTCGCAGTCACCGAAATTTGGTCTGGAGGAAATTATCATCACATTATTCTAATCTATGACCAACACAATCTTCCTTTCTGACAGTTTTTTGAACCAGTTAATCCAGCTCATTGAACAGTTCTTATTGGTGGCCTTTGCATTTCCTCTTTATAACCGTTAAAATAAAAGAGACTAAACTTATTTTCAAGTACAGAAATTAATCTGCTTTAGTTTTCAGAGCTTAACGTGAATCATTTTGCTGCCGTTGTAACTACACTTTGGGAGGTAGTCTCAAAACATTCGGTTTTATCTAATATTGCGAGTGTTATGGGTAACCTTAAAAAAATTACGTTGACGGTCGACGTATGAAAGGTCATAATGAAACTGACAACCACAATGTGCAGCTAATGACCAACCTAAAAAGAGTGAATGTGTTTTTATAACTTTAGTTCTCGACTCCAATGCAACTTTACTATTAAATAATAACTTTTTATGAAAAAAGAAGTATAGAAGAGGAGGAAAACGAGCGTGCGGCTCACCTGATAGTACGTGTCGACCGCCGCCCACGAATAACTGAATTGCATGTGCGTTCCGACCTTATAATAAGAACTTACAATATTATAATAATAACATTAATAGGTTTATTCTTTCCTATCACAAATTTAGTAATAAATATAAACATACAACTTAATATTAATATGCTACAATTAATTTGTGAGAGACTGGTGTCCGTACTAGGATTCCCTGTATGATAGATCACCAGTCCCCATCTGCAGACCAACTTATAATCTAGGTAATATTAGGTGTATGATAAGCAAAAGAAGAAAAAAATATAAGAATATAGGGTTACCATCTTTTTGCATATAAATATGGGAAACGTATATAGACAGCCATAAAATTTTAAAATTGTGTTATATTCAGTAAATGCTGTAATTCTAACATTACAAACAGACACTTCAGTTTTATTTATTTGTATAGATTAACAAAAATTAAGGTCGCTCTAAAAATCAACAAAAAACGAGAAGCCCTTGATATTATGCTCGATGAAACCTTAAGCTAGTGCGTGCTTTGTAACGATAATATTCCAAGTGACAATCAGAATTGGAGATGCGATATATCTAGTGAACATACAAACAAGCTTAATCTGTGCATATTAAACTTATACTTAGCTTTGTATCTGCAATGTTTCTCAGGCATTTGTCATCTCAGGGATCGAATTCTTTTGGAAGAAGTTAACACTTTTACTCTTCTCAAATGGAGTTTGCGAGTTATCTTGCATAGATTTTGGTATTAAAGTTAATCTAAATATCAACTTTTACGTGGTAAGGCCACGTTGCAGCTGTACTATAACAGCAGTGCGCATGCGACTATTAGTAAATGCCACTAATTAGTATATTGATTAATAAAATAAAAGAAATTTTATCCCGTTTAGCTTACATTACACTACATTAAAATAATATTTATAATCATAAGAAAAGTAAATAATACTAAAAAGTCAATTTATCAAATTTAAAGTCGTACTTCCCACGGTGTAGTGCCGAGAAACCTGGCTGCTTTTCCTTGCGGATTGGCTATACTTAATTACAACTGAATTAAAGTATGGTACATATACATGATAAAAGTATTGTAATCACCACTATGGAGCGGAAACCTGGTGTCCTGAAATACAGGCGTAAATCCTAGCTTAGGCACCAGTCTCCCACAGCATAATATTGAGGCGTAATACTTAATTTCATGTACAATAATTATATAACATTCTATATATAATAAATCATAGTTATATAATAAACCATAATTATATAATAAATCAATATTATTATTAATTGAGAAAAATCAACGCTCCTATCACCAGCGACGACAGGTCGCGACTACAATTCCTTCAGCAGCTTCACCGTTTTATGATAACAAGCGGTCGCCTTGTGGTTGAAATTCGACCAAAGTTAATTAATTTTTTAGGTTTTTTTATTAAACAAACTGTGTTTCACTTTCAACTGTACTTTATTGTACTGTATTGTATATTAATATATCAAACGTAGTGATTATAAACTCTTTGGTACTTATTCTGATACATTGGCATGAACGAAAGCAACATATGTTTTATTTTGTTAAATTTTATATATTATTAACTCATATTATATAATATAAATTT
>DWHP01000650.1:0-18670 GCA_018247895.1 Parnassius honrathi
GCTAGTGGAGTCCGAGGACATCCGCAGCCAACTTTAAACAAAGATGCCTTGACGTGTCTGAAGACTAAGCTGCAATGCCTTTCAACACACAACACACATACAACCTGTAACTATTAGACATATGTTAAAAGTATTGATGGTTCATTCATCTGTTTTTAAATGATCCGGTACAACCAATCACAAACAATTTACGGAACCTTTTTAACTTGTGATTGGTGTGAATTGTGAATGAGCCGAAAATCGACCGAATCCCGAATGATCTGAATAAATGGTTTTTCGTGTAGGGTACTAGCGCCCGAAATGATCCACTTGAATGATATCTCCGAATGTACCGGTACGCGTGACGAAATGCACTAGAATTATTCGGTCACGAAAATGACTCATGTCTAGTAATTATACTGACACTCTATACCCTTTGGGGCGGAACATAGCAGTGCGAACACTGCTATTTGGTGGTAGTGATAGAAAGGGTGGTGTCTACAGGCTGAAAAGGAGCAACTGCCATTTAATCATAATAAATACCATGTTATCATATGGCGCATATGCAATTTTTTATTAAACTTTTTTCTTTTGTCTCAAACCGACACAATGTCTACCATCTGCCGTGTAAATTCTGCAGTCCTATTTGTATTTTAAAGTCCGTTTCCGGTCCCGTTACATCCGGTAGTCGAGAGTACTTTAGAATCTTGTTCTGCTCCCCTGCGTTTAAAAAGTTTTGAGTGCCATGAGAAACCATCCAATTCCAAGCAATACGAACAAATTACTCTTCTAAAAAAATAGGTATACTTTATTTAATGCCGCAATATATTTCAAAAATTACGTTTGATCTTTGTACATAGAAGTTGCATTTATATCCATACTTTCGTTATACTTTTTAGCTTTTTAAAATATTATACACACATATTATACGTAGATATATAGTATTTTTTTGGTAAATCAACAATAAAATAGTAACATGAAAGTATGTAAGAATAAGACATGTTGCGGCATAATGTGACCTTACTGCGTTATCTACTGTGATAACAGAGATTATGCGACCTTTGAAGTACATGAGGTGTCTCCTATGGTCTGATAACCCTCAAGACCAATGACCGTGTTGAGGTAGGAAGTCCTAATGGTACCTCTTCGATATTGCATTTATAACCGTCAATGTTATTACTGATTTATTATAGCCGATGTTCTTTATATAAACCATAAAGAAGCGACTTTTTTTCTAATAATACCATAAAATTAAAGACTTTACAGCCCGCATTTACTTCTGTGTGTAAGAACAGATTATGTCAGTATCTAGGCTTTGCCTTGCATAGATGTTTATCTAGTAAGCAGTTGGAAGAACACGTACAGAGAGATATAGAAATGGACTGCCTATTATAATATACATATTATAATTTGACGTAACAACATAGTATGTAGCTAGCAAAACCAAAAAAAGCGGACACGAATAAAAGAACAGTGCAAGATTCTTTTATAGCTTTCATTCGCAAACAAATTTGAAAAAAAAACAGTCAAGATGTTCTAATATTTTATTGTTCGCTCTTGCATCGGGTTAATCTTTCAACAATTACTTGAGCGACGTGACAAAGTAAAAATTTTTTGTAAATCACATTCAGCTATAGCTTCGAACCGAGCAGATGTTTCAGAACACAAATATATGCTTTGTATTCGTCTCCTACGCATGATTTATTATACAAACGAATAGATCATCGATCTCAATAGACCAGCTCCACGGACCGGCCATTGTGCAAGATGCACCTATTCTCGACGAAGAAAAACACCCTTTTTTGAGAAGACAATGAATTGCACATGCAATAGTCCTACCTGCGAAACGCACGTGTTCATCATTCGTATTCTTAGCAGACAATAAACGATGCCCCGGCACCTCAAGCTAAATAAAACCGCACTGGGAGGCGTCAAGACATCTTTTGCAGTATCCTATATAAATCTGGACCCCGATCCCCGAGGGGCTTTTTGAGCAACAAATTCTCGACCTTACAGCAAAGTGTCTATTTTTAGGCCGATTATTTCATAACACACACACACACACACATATAAATAAATTTAATCGTGTATTTGAAATATTATATAATGTATTATTATGGTGTGTATTTATATTAGGTGTTATTTATATTAGTTATAATCTTTTTTAATTTTCTTTTATTCTCAAAATCTGATAAATTAAATATTGTAATAGGTATTGTATATATATCTTAAAAAATAAAACTATATGCTTAGGTAATTATTTATACATGGGCGTAATAAAAAATAGAACTTTTTAATAAACATTGACAACGCCCGGAAACAATACTGAAACAGTATTTTTGGTAACACAACGTAAGGCCATCCCATGTTTGGACACCTGATGACAACTCTATCTGAAGCTGAACCCAAACGGGCCGTCATTTGATACGGCTCGACGTAAGGTCAACAAAGTTTCGTTACTATCGAGAAGCGAATGTTTATTCAAATGCACTTACAACCAGTCACAACGTATGACTTTCGACATATATGCAGCGAGGTCAATATTTGCTACTTTTTTAGTTGCAGCTTTTGTATGGCTCAACTTCTTTTTAAAGTAAAGAACATTATATTAAATAATGCAGTAAATGAAAAAAGCTCCCACTTTTTACTTGGTAACACACAATCGAATCTGACAGTTAAATTTTTCCGTTTTCGCGAGGATAACAATTGAAAACTGACGAGCTCAACAAATGCGCCCGGGAGGATATTACGCGATCTGAGTAAATTCATGTTGCCGTTATTAATTTCGATAACTGGAGATTTCGATTGGTTTCTTTTATAACAAAGGGAAACCATTGTAATTATTTTGCTGTAATTACGCAATATTAAACAAACAGTTTTTCGATAGCGTTAAAATTAAAAATTGGTGTAGTATTCTTCTATGTATATGGCGCGATCATGTAATATTTTTAGTGCGAGCATGTGCTCGAGCATCTGTTTGGTCAGATTATTTTTTTCTAAACTGCATTAAACATATGAAAAAGTGACACAGCACATGGTGCTGTTAGGTCCTTTACCTGCTTTTGATTGAGGTACAATGGTGGCACAAACATCTGCTGCCTTCGCCGCCGCCTGAACCGTCAGTTATGAATCCGTGGAATTGAATCAATTATAGCTGTGTTCATTCTTTACCTGATTCGTTCGAGTAATCTTAAAATTCCAATTTAATTAGCGCTCGAATGCGATTGAAGGTTAATATGATTATTTGTTTTTATACTTCATTGCACAAGGTGTCAATCGCATCTACTATACATCAGTATTTGGAACCCTCAAAGGTTACGTACAATCGCGACCGAATTTGAATATAACTTCTCGAATTCACAATATAAGGTTTTCTTTACGCGTATTGGGATATTTCAAACTGTACTTTACTATACCGACTTTACCGGTCTTAAAGCAAGTCTATTAAAATAGTATCAGCTTTATTGCATAATAATTTTGAGGTGAAATGTTGCAAAATTAGAAATTAGTGCAAACATTAGTTTGATTTAATTATTTTTAATAACATCACATTAATATTTGCCAACCGCGCATACTCGTGCAATAATACAATAAGTAAGAGCAATGTTGAACAACTTAAAAATATTTTAAAGAAAAATGAGCTAGAACAAAACACTTTTTTTGTAACTAAAGAATCGAACACTCAATGTTCAACGATAATTAATCGAATGGTCCGGACGCTGCGATGCAAGTTGTGAAACAATCGGCCGTGTAGTTGCCAAACAGTTGTGTGCTACCGCTTTTGTAATACATCTGGATCGTTTTGAAACTTATTAACCTGTTTGTTTTGCGCTCAATTGTGAACACTTACAAGTTTCAAAAGCCTCTCAAAGGACGTTTCTATTGTCCCCTACCTTAAGTGTCGGGACAAAGGGACACGACTCACGATCGAGTTACTTTTGTTTGTGTCTGATACTAATTAAACAAAAGTATTTTATCTCTATTGAACTCACCTTTGCAACTGTCTTCAGCAGGTGAATGAAATATTACCTTTATCAATGAGAATGAAATTGTCTTTTAAAAAGAAAAAATCTTCATTCAAATATTGTCGAACTACACGTCGCCGTTAATCATCTATAATATATAATATCGTAAAATAAAAGTACAAAATTAAAATTACAAAAGATTGTAATGTACAAATGCAGCGGAACCGGCGGCGTGCAGTTGGCTCATAGTAACGAACGCTTGGCGTTTTGGAGCGGTGTTTTGCCGCAATAAATCCTTGATGAAACCTTAACCCACTTGGATTATTACGAGTACGCTGTACGCTCGCCTCCGCCGGCGCCACTGCCAGCGCTACTGCAGCTGCTTGATTTCTTATTTCGTCGTTTAAATTTCGAACGCGCAAACTAACCTTTTTTTTAATTATTCTAATTATTATTAAATTTAACAGTCTGGCAAAATCGTATGTGCCCATAATCAAAAGAAAAAAAATTGGCTGTGACAGTTGAAATTTGAAGATTTTGTAGCTCTGTTGAAAGACTTATAGATATTAAAGTAACGGTCGTCATGCATGCATGGGCAGGTGCATCACAACCTTGTGTATTGACATGTTTTCTTTATACTATGTATTGTGGTACGTACACGTCTGGAAACATCGATATTCATTTACATATGTTTTAGACGTGCCATGATACCTAATTGCTCACTACAAGTAACTAATGATTCATCTACGAAACTATCTTGTATAAAAACAATGATATCATCGAAGTGGCTAGAAGTAAGAATGTGTCAGACGTGGTTCTAGATTGAATTTTGAATATCTTGATTGACGTAAACAGAGCCAATACCGCTGCCAAATTATATTTTTTACCGTGGCCTAGTGATCTATATAGTATACCAATGTCAGAGGTGTCATAACAAGCTGTTGTGTTGTAGTTTTGAAGAGAATTTTTCTCACTTAGTTTCGATGTGGAGCAATGTAATTTTTTATGATTCACTTATTGGAGATTTATTTTCAGTGTTTTATAAACAGGAAGCTATGAGTGTGGCGATTAACTGGTCGTTGCATTGCCGGCGTCCATCGATCGTGAAGCGCTGCACCGGTGGGGCGTGACGGCCCGAATACTGGGTCAAGTACAACGGTGCTTTGCCATTCATTGTCAACACGCCCCTCCCGCGCCGGCCTCGCACACGCTGAACTTGACATATCGCCTTTAAACAAGTTTTTTCGCCTATTTTTAAGGCCATCTCACTTAGGTTATCTTACACGACTCGACAATGTTTTTCCTCAACACGCTTCCACGTTTGTTCAACACTGTTGCTGCAGCGAACGAGTGTTTTCACATTCGTTATCTAACATTATTGCGATCTCGGACTCGTTGCGATGCAATGCAGATTATACTGTACCGTCGGTTATACTCTGCCGTGATTCCGCGTCGTATTTTATCATAGAGTTGAATTGCCGTGGCTCCCTCGCGGGGTCGTCGGCCGCGCGGTTCCAGAGCCTTTGCCGACGCAAATGATATACAGCTAATGGCCGAGTACGTTCACCTTGTTAGAAAACCTACTTCAGTTCCGCACTTTCTTTGTTGCATCACCACAATGTGCCGTTTTGCCCTCACTCTCTTTCGCCGCAGGTTGTGCAAACGCGCATCTTATCCAATTCTCACATTCGGTTTTTAATTACAACCGACATTTTGAAAATATAACACTTTGTCTTTATCTATGAACGTCGCCTATATAACTCGGTTATGTTCACTCTTATATTCCCGCATTTTCTTCGTTGCATCACTTCGCTTTGTTTTACTTCCCTCGACTATGACAACAGAAGTTTCGCAAGTTCAGCGACCTTTCACTGACGTGCATCTCGGCCCGAAGCTATGACATAATTATAGCTCGCATTAGAAATTACGATTTCCGCACTTTCAGGTTTACATAACTGCGTCTAGAAAAATTAAGTAGAAAGGTGAATGACCGAGTTCGCGGACCCTCTACAATTCGATCATTGCTTTGGCAATCGCACCGAGCATTGATCTTTTATGATCTCATCTAAACCATTGAAAGGAGCCCAACAAAAAATTGTGAAGTGCTCAGTAGTAATTTGGATAAGTGGGATCTTATCATCCTTATCCGAGGGAAGCGATAGAAACTTTCATCGACCTAGTATCAATTCGTCGAGCAAACGGTACCCGGCGACGAGAAAGTACCGCTGTTTCGTGCCACATACGTTTTGTGAATCGACTTGCAACACGGACACAACCTCGTCACCGCGTCTTCGCAGACGTCGAATCGCAAGGGTATCGTTCGCAGACCAGTCTCTGTTTATTTATCAACGCAATCAAATCATATTCGATACACGTTCTCGATTCACACAAACGTAAAGCGTTTGAAATTCCAAGGCGTGAGGCCTATGAACTTTCGTGATTCTAACTAGAAAATATTCGACTCGATCGATTAGCTCTTATTGAAGCGAAAACAATTCATGGAATCGATACATTTATTCGAGTTACAATGTTCGATTATGTTTGTTAATGTGTATTCGGGATTCGTTTGGGCCAGTTCACATAGCTGTGGTTGTTTATTTTCAAAAGGCAGGCAACGGTAAAAACCCGTTTTCAACTTGAGATTTCTAGTATTTTATTTTTCGCTTTTTTTGCCATGACAACATTTATTCACAAGCTGCAATTGCTTGGGTCGATATCGATAACACCTTGTACTGCTAGTTCTTCAAAAAAAGATTTATATCTGCAACTAATTATGTAAGTTAAAAGATGTATTACTTAAAATTATCTGCAACAATAAACCTTATTTCACTTTACATTACTATTGAACCGATTAAGAGACAATCCTTGTTTACCTAAGATGTCAGTGTAGGTAGTATATGTGCAATAAATTAAATATATATTTAGAATGATTGTTAATTAGGAGGGCTTTCCGTGCTTTACTGTGCAAGTAAATAGCGTAACGTCATTGGGGTCGCCCCTTGGGATTTTTTTAAAACTAAGCCTCGATGTACTTTACCCCTAGATAGAGATCAGGGAACACGAAACACGTTCCACAAGCACTTACGCACTTGCAGCTTAAAACTATGTTTAGCTTAAGCTTGAAAGAAATATTTGTATTCAATTCAATATAAAAACTTACGGTGTACACCTACCTAGTTCATAGAACGTGAAACTAGTACGGCAATTAAATATAATATGAGTTTGTAAAGGTTTTTTTAAAGAACAGACAATTTTTTTTCCGTATGTATATTATTTCATTTAATTATAAAATAAGAAGCCGAAAAATAAATTTGTAGAATAACGTCACTGTACTATGCCCGCGATCGGATATTCGTAGATATTAAATTATTAATACTCTGAGCGTTTACTATAATTATTATTAGTAATACCGTCGCCTTTATATCTTAAACGGCGCGATAACGTAGACATTGCTATAATAAGCTAAAACCAGTTGTTGCAGGTGCCAATTCTTTTAACATAAAACACTGGTGCAAAGTGCGCCATTATAAGCGCATCGAAACCAGTCTTGAAACAGTATTCTAGTTTGTTGACGTATAAATAGAAATTGTATGTGCGTTACTAGCGCACCGTTTGCCTAATTACCAACTCAATACAAATAATATAATACCTTACATATTTTCGCAACAAGCTGGTGATGTGCTGATAACTGAGAATGACATCGCGTACTACATATTGTCGATGTGGTTTTGATTTGTGCGCAGTTTGTAGCACAAAACTAAAAACATAATTTTTTTTCTTCTTTAGACGCATATGCATTTTGATTGAGATTAAAATAAAGAGTAGTTAGAAAGTTCATAGTTTCGCCTAGATAAGTTCATTTTTGGAAATAGACCTTTATAGCCCAATCATTAGGCATGCAGGTGCGTGAGCACTGAGCCGATATTCACGCACAAATAAAGGATTTTCAATGGATTTTCAGCGATCAGTCGGTCACGTTGTACTTTCATAAAATAATATCGTGACAAATAAGTTTAGTGATGGATTGTTTGCAGTTTGTAATAAATATTCCAGTGTCATAAATACGTACGCTCGATATTTTGTCACAGTTGTGTGTCGTTTATCTTTGTTTCATCTATCGTATCGCTTTGCTAACAAAACAAGTGGTGAAATTTTAAAGATCCGTCCGTTCCATTCCATTTCGTTCCACGGTAAGATTTGAATTTTTTTTTATATTGCTGTCACTTAAGCACCTAAAGTTTCGAGCTTTTCAGTATGTATATTGTTATTCTCTGTTTTCCTTTTAGAATATTTAAGCGTGGCTTTGTTAGTGAAAATATATTGTTATTGTTATGTATTTTCATTTTTCAGTGTATGAAAACCCGTGAAATGGATACTGCATGATGTATATCGAAAATTATGAAAACAATACAAAACGCGTAGTGGTTGTTACAAACAATGAGTTATGACTATGCATTATATTTAGAATAGTATACATAGTACCTAAAAATATAAATAGCTTTTATGATACACACCTGGTCGACCATGGTCACCGGACACGGGGACACGCTATATTCGTCCCATAGAAAGAGTAGGATTTACATTTAATACGAACCTATTCGTACCGAGTAACAAGCCAGGTGCGCAAACCGTTCGTGAAGCAAAATCGCTTAAGTCTTCTAAATCTTATATGGGTGTATCAAAATATAGTTTCAAATATTTACTGTCACTTTAAGTAAAATCTACGATTTCTTCAATATGACAAAAAAGTTTTTCGTTTGGTAATGATGCCCCATCAACAGAATGTGAAATTGGGGTTGGACTTTTTTGAATGGATTTTTGCCACCAGGAACAAAACAACATCACGCAGGATAGGTTGATGTATTTCTCGCGTGTTTTTAATTATGGTGTATCATAATTCATAATGCTTTAATTGAGTAACAATGTATTTACAAATCGTCAGAGATTAAACCTATTTGTCGTCCCACGCGTTTCTGTAAGCACGAGTTAAAACGTATTGCACAACGCGAAAGCGCAACATCGCTTATTTCGCGTTTTCGAAACAGTACTGCGTCATCTGTTCCTTTAGGTTTTTCGCCGCTTGGATATGAATGTACGCAATGAAGCCTTTTTTTCGTGCAAATATCTTCTAAAGTATACAGCCAGTTCCAATTTTATACAGTTTTTATGTAAAAGCATTGTAATGCGTAAATTTTTATATATTAGATAATTTATTTATTTTAGTTATTATTTATTTGTTTTAGTTTTAATTAGGTATATTGTCACAATTGAGGACTAAATGGAATGTTATGCTACTTATAAAAAGGATTTCCCATCCCCGTCACACACTACCTGCATTAAATACAGATGCGAAAGTGTAATCCAGCTTTGTGTAGCTCCACCACGTATGTCTCTAACTCAAACTCAATAATACTAAATGAATTTTCAATTCAATAAAAGCTTAATTGAACAAATGCATGACTACTTCGTTTAATCATTAACTATTAAAATGCAACAAGCAGTTTGCTATCAAAATAGAACATTTAAAGCGCGTAGTGGCAACAAAATGGATCTGTCAATCAGTTTCAGAACTCACTCCGCACCCTCCTACACGAAATACAATTGTTTCGACTATTGTGCAAACAATAATACGAAATAATGTAAGGCGACGGTTTAATACGTTGCGATGTAGGGGAAGGAGTTTTGCAAATCTGATTAATGATTACAAAACGTAAGTGTCACTTGAGGCTCGGCGTCACCGCCTTGGCCTGACCCTCGTTCACATATTAATCAGATAAAGTGGCTAATGTCTCGTTTTAATATTTTTTTCGTATATTAACTTCGGGTCGCGCAAAATCCAGTACCGTTAACCAACTGTTTGCAATCCGAGGTGTTGCTTATTCAGTTCGCAATATGCATCGCCCGTTATATCGCAAGCTCTTGCATCGCCCGCTGCAACCATTCTTTATGATTAATTATATTTACTAGTTCCATTGCTTATACAGAGATTTATTTTGTAAAATATCTATATTAAGTTGATTTCAATTTACTAGTAATCGAAAATATCATGCAATGAATAATTAAACATCGCATGTTCGAATTAGGATCCAGATGTACAGAACTGAAAGAGGAGTATAAATTAATTCCGTTTTAAATTTATTTACACATTAACTGCGGGAGGACAATGAATCTCGAGCAGTTCGCACTTCCGACTCCTAATAATGTGAAGGAAGCGATTGCATAGCGAAACAATCGTGGATTCCGACCGCGTGCAGCGCGCGGCGGAAACTGCGGCCGCCTATATGGATTTACTCTTTTTATCCGACGATCTAGACCACATCTGTCGGCGACAAACGCGAGCAGCTGCCTTTTATAGCAGCCTCAGCGTACAAGCGGTTCCACCGGCGACCACCTGCCGCCAGGTGACAACACCTACGATTATAGTGCATCATACAATAAGTTTCAAGTTATGTGCGTTGCTTCGTTACGTGAAAGTTATCGTAACGGGCGATCACTCGTCTCGAATGTTGCGTTTTTTACCAACTCAGCAGTTCACTAATGATGATTACTCATCCGCGATATGAGATCAGTAGCTTTTGCCTTCGAATTTCCCAACTGTTACAGTAGCAGACTAGAAACGTAACAACGCGTTATGAAAGTGCTCACGCAACCCGGCTGCCGTGCCGGTTGCCCGATGTTTCTTGACTTTACATCCTAACTAACTCTTAGCTACAGTTACAGTACTTGAACTGTTGCGACATAGATCGAGGATCGCTAGCGCCGATGGCCTATCTTTAATCCATTTAATGGCCGCTTAAGATCAACGGTACTGATGTTATTCCAGCGGACATTTTTTGCCGATTTCCTCACTTGTGGAGCCGATACATGTATCGTTGCAAACGGCGAAATTATTACGAAATGCAGCGTAGTTATATCGGGAAGGAGTCAATGAACGGAAGTGTTTCACCAGCGGTGACATAGGCTCGCGCGTTTATCGTGTCTTGCGCAAGCATGGGCCTATTTGCCCAATTCAGTTGTACGCAGTCACGCTAAACAAAATTTGAACTCCAGTAAGCTAGAGAGTAGAGACATCAGTGCATTTTATAGTTACATTTTCGTATGAGCATCCCTTTAAAATCATCACACTGCACGCTTTCTGCCGCTCTCTTTCTGTTGTGCTGCGTGTGATTGCAAAATACCACGGAGGTCGCGCTTTCTTCGTTCGCGACGCCGGAGAAATTATTGCGACACGCTGCCGCGTACATCGACCCCGCGTTAGAAAGTCGACCGCTCACCGGATTTAACACTCGTCGCTACGTAACGGTGTAATTGCGGCAATTCGTGACGGAGATCGATGAGAATTCGGATGGATTTCGCGGGCGACGCACTGGGCGCTTTCTTCGTTGCGTAACTTTCGCGTAATAGCGATGGTCATCGAACGGTAGCTTTGTTTCGTAAACGACGGAGCGCGTCGGGAGCCGGTGATGGATGACGTACGCAGCGGGCTAATTGCGAACGGTGCGTTTGCGCAACGGGTGCCGCAGTTGCAACACGGGATCGTTCGAGCGGCGCTTGGACAGACGCCCGCGCTTGCAACACGCCATATCGCAACGAGCTCATAATCCACGCCATTGTGACACGGCGCTCTGACACCGCCCGCCTGCCAAATACGGCCCACGGCGCGTTTGCGCTACTCGATCTGCTCACCACCACGAGAGCGGCAAATGTCACACCCGAACCGGCCCATCGTACTCGTCGGCTGCATTCGATTTTAAAACTAAAACAATTTTGCAACCGATGTTCACATTAGTGTTTTCGCAAGCGGCCCAGCGCGCACGGTTACAAAATGCTCGACTTGCGTTATCGGCGGGCCGATAAAACAAACCGAACTCCTAGCGTGGTTTCGAGACCTAAATTCTGGAGCGTGGAAGCGTATGCCGATAACTACGCGACAGATGTTTTAGCTCACTACCTCGCACATTTCGCAACATTTTGCAACTATGACTGACATTTGGTGTCACGTATTATCCGTACAATGTGTGGTCTAGATAATGCAAATTATCTCACTCATATTTACGTTGGTTATCAATCAAATAGCGCGGAGAGTCCGTCGGACGAACATTGTGCAACGTGAGCCGCAGTATAATTGGACATGGTCGGGATGATTTCCCAACGTATCCCGGCATCTCCGCAGTGAGGCAACGCGATTGCCACACTACATGTCCCTACGGCACGGGTTACGAAAACCAATGACTAACAGTTGTAGGACTCAGAGGCGAGTCGCGCCGAATAAACAAGGAATTATTGTGCATCGTTTATGATTAGGCGCGACATTTCGCAACGGTGTTAGGCGGCGCACGTCGCATCAGCCAGTTTCGTGTATCGGCTACGCTTGCGCAAGCAGACGACGCGGCGATATAAACTCGAGCAGGAAGTGCATGCATGTGTGCTGCATCTGTGCGCCGATCGCTGCCATTGTTTATTACGAAACTTTCAGGGTTGAGTTGAGCAACGGCGGCCATTGCGAAACTGGCACCGGCGCATCCCGTTAATTGTGGGCGCTCTCCCACACGTCCATTATGACATATCTATTAAAGTTCAGACTGAAAAGGAAGCTACATATACGATTATTAGTCGGAACACAAGCGGCGTCATGTCTAATATAAGTACAAATCGGTAATTATTAGGCTAAACCCCGCTCGATTTACAAACATGTACACATACTTCCATCGAAACGTTTACCAGTTATTTAACGGAATTGCGAAGCTGTGAACGTGAGTCTGTTTAGTAATATGTCTGTTTTATATTCGAGTGCGTCACTAGTGCAATTAGGCGTTGGAACGTAACAATGTTGACGGCAGCCATAGACTTACCACACTCTCGAGGCTCGATTGTATGGTAAGTGGAGTGGCTGGGCTCTGGTGGCTTGATAGAGCGCGTTGTCCTTTCGCCGTGGTTTCTGCACCGGTCCCGCGTCCGAGCCACGAGAATCCCTCGAGGCCACCGCGCCGCTCGGAACACGCTCGGAAATCCGGCCAACCTTCCGACCGCGTTACGACACCGTATAACTTATTTACAAAGTTGCGAAATGCGAATCGATTGCAACTGTAGACATCGCACTTTAGCCTTGCCGGTGTAAGGGATTTTAATTAGGAACAGTTGCGCAGTCGCGAGACCTGTAACTGATACGAGGACGCCTTCCGTAGTCCATATTCTAATAATTAAATAAAAACCAGTTCCCACAGAACACTCAACAAAGGGCTGAGCTTTGCACGTGCCACGTTCGGAGTAGCCTAAAAAATATAACGAGTGAAGTAATCACTAAATAATATAAAACAAAGTCGGTTATCTGTGTCTGATTATCTATCCGCTTAAAACAGCTTGATGGATTTAAATGTGCAACATCATCCTAGAAGAATTTCTCAAAAACTGTTTTCGTGTAAAATAAGAAAGTTTTATGTAAACCAAAGATATTTCATAAGTCCAGATACCGTGTTGCTAACAAATCGCATCGTACATAGTGACGCCAGTCTTTGATTTATGTGTGCGTGAGTATCACGTGACACCCATATCTTACGTACCACGCCTGCAATAATGTGCGTAACTTCGGTAATAATAGTGCGAATCGATTACCCAAAAATGTGGGAGACTTTATATTTCAATGATATTGACGTACTTATTGATTCTACGAATATAAAATATGTGTACGAGGCGTGTACATTTGTGTGCGTGTGTATGAGGATATAATAATAATAATAATAATAATAATAAATACTTTTATTTCTCAAAAATTAAATATACGTGTCTTTGAGACGACCCAGAGTAATTTCCATACTCGTATTGGGGAAAATGCGGATGAATATGGATATGGTTGGTTATGTGTTTTTTATGTAGGTACGAACATCGCATTTAAATATTGAAGATAAGTAATAAAACCTATAATTAATGTAACAGTTAAAAAGAAATAAAAAAGCACAGTAGATATTTATGTATCTCTCTTTCTCGCTGTAGTAAATTACGGTTCTGAGTGACCAAAAAGAATAGAAGCACAGGAAAGTGCAATTCCCTGCTGCTAGATGTAATTCAACCCCAAGCATTAAAATAGTTTAACTCTATAGGTTGGTTTAAACCCGTAAAATTAGACCGTTTAAAACCCCTATACAGATAACCTTTTCGGTCGATCACGACATTAAAAAATTGGAATAACATTTTATAGACTAGGCAACACTCGAATATTATTGCACAGTATTTATACTTGTATTGACATTTGGCTTTCGTATTGTTTCATAAATAAATACACAAGAATATTGTATATTTAGTTATGAAAAGTGATGTTCTTATCTTTATCTTTTTTCCAAGAGGATTTTTTGCATAATTTCATAGCGGAAGCAGTCATTTTGCGAAATTAAAAACACCGGTGCGTGACATATGTCCGCAGTGAACGTCGCTGGCGTAACGACGGTACGATCGAACGAATACGCCGATATTGGCGCCTTTTAAATGGAAGCGTTTTAGGCGCGTGAACACGGTATCTGTACCTATAAAACATCTTTGACGTAAACATGCGAAGCCGAAGCGAGACGCTAGTGTTATACAAATAAGAGATCCCAAAGCAATGTCATTGGTAATCCGTCGGCGAGGCAATATGTCAAGAGATAACCGACGCAGCATTGCGACAGCATTAACGAGAGTAACCTCTAGCGAGTGCCAGTCGATCTGTGTCGTCACAATCGGTTCATGAACATACTCTTTTTTTATATATAGGAAAAGGGTGACCAGCGAGCACACAGTTCACCTGATGGTAAGTGGTTGCGGTGGCCCATAGACATCTACATCTAACCTCATTTGCATATCAAAATGTTGTCAGCCTTGAGGACTAAGATGGAATGCCTCTTTTCCAGTAAAAAGGGTCTCCGTTTTTCTACACTCACCATACGAAACACAGCAGCATTAACCCGATATTTGACGCTGGTATTCTGTGAAAGCGTGGTGCTGCATTATGGTAATCCGTGGCAGCGTCGCTTTCAAAGGCTCCGCGAGTGAGCAACCTCGCTACGTCAGTTCCACAGTCTCGAAACTCGATTCCGCTGATAGGCCATTTGTCGCAACTTACGACTTAAGAAACTGTGCTTTGAGCAAACCTGGTTATTTATTGCTTCCACCAGCTTCATGCAGTCAGTCTCGTCGTGTTCGATGCTTAAAGTGCTACCCATAGAGCCTGTAATGGATTTTCGAATACAAATTTAGACCATGAGCTCTGCGTAAAATAAATCTAACAGCAGTTCCCCCTTTGGAATATTATTAAACCAGCTAAATATATCCTATACGTTAATGCACGTCGTCTTAATGCATTGGAACGCCTATAGCGCACCTGTTTTACTATATTTGGCTCTACACTTCTTTATTTCCTCATTAAAAATGATTCTTTAGCGTTGCCAATAACTTTGCAACATAAACATGAAACATTGCACTACATGCAAAACCTCGAGGACAATGCAGAACGTTCACATAATTCTAAGAAAACATTCATAACGCACGCGCATTCCGCAAACATTACGAAGCCGACGGAGCTAAACGGTCAAGTATGCATTTTGATATCATAAATTGAAAAAACGGACAAATCCTACTTAAACACATATCATCCGAGGTGGGATTGAAACATTCGTGGAAGTGTCGATTTGCCGTTTCGAACTGTGCATTTAATGCATTTCGAAACTATTCGGCGGCTGTGAAATACGAGGTCGCGGTGCGCCCAAAGCCAGTGATGTGATGAAACAAAACTTATTGCGTCATAGCTTTATGGTTCGCCACACAATGATTTACATGACAAAACGTACTGACGATATGTTACTGTAACAAAACGGTCCATTTGTAACTTATATTTCACTAATTAGTTATACGCGCGAATCGTTAACAGCGACCTGACAAAGCTTTGAACACAAAGGGATGTATTGTAGAGGGGCAACCCGCGATGTGCAGATATGATAGATCGCATCGAACGCGCCTGATTAATGTAGGTCACAGCCACAGCCCGATGATCGCATTCAGTCAACCTATTATACGTTAATTTTCCTAGCATTGTTTATATTACGTTCAATTGTTCTATTCTAAATACCCTTTTCTTTTTCTTTCAGGACTACGCTAAAACTAGAGTCGTTAGAAGATGCGGTTGTTCTCGACGACCCTGAAGAGGATCTCCTCCAAGACAAGAGAGGCTGCCCGGCCTACGTGTCGCCCGAGATCTTAAGAGCTCATCGGACGTACTCTGGGAGAGCGGCTGATATGTGGTCGCTTGGCGTCATCCTATACACTATGCTAGTTGGAAGGTGGGTATTTGTAATAATAATTATAATTACAGTATGACATATACTATAGGAATTGAAACTTAATCTCTTTAATATAGTAATATCCAAAGAGCGTCCTTTCGCGTTCACGCGTTTGTTATTCACTAGCCTTAATCGTCAAAACAAATGGGTTAGTGTGTACAATTAAGCGCATAAATTAAAACGTAGGGTGGGTCGGCGTCTTCACCTGCCGGCGTGGGACTTACCGTTTTGCGAGATCACGCGGCTTGAGTCGACCGTTGGCGACGGGGGATGATCACCTGTCGGCCGTTACGCGCCAACGGCCAACAATTATATCACCCACATATAAATGAGTCTCATGAAATCTTCCCTACACCTGCCGCGGTCATGTGGCGAAGACGTTGCTCCCGCCCCGAATGCACTCCCTCGCACGCACCTGCTCTTTGCGAGCCTTTGTTTTGTTTTTTTTTCGGACCCGAGCACCCGTAATTTAAAATTCGAAACTTGGGATTTCGCCGCAATCGCCGGCATCACCTGTCGCCGGAAGGGTTCCATCATACCTGAGTTTTTGTTTAGTCGCGCATCTGCCCTCAACAAATGACAATCGGGAGTTCGTTAATTTGGAGCCGAGCTTTACAAAAACGCTACAGTTTATGGAGTTCTAAATGTTGACGTCAATGATCTTATCGGTCTAAAACGATGTGGACTCGAAAACTGTGCATCTTGTATATTTTATCAAGTTGTTTGGTTATGTGATAGTTGTTAATTAATATTTTTTTTTGTTACAGGTATCCGTTCAACGATTCGGAGCACGCATCTTTGTTTGCGAAAATCTCACGCGGGTACTTTGTCGTACCAGAATGCTTGTCGTCGCGAGGGAAGTGCCTCATACGCTCGCTGTTGAGACGGGAGGCATGCGAGCGACTCAGCGCTAGGGATGTCCTACGCCATCCTTGGCTGGCGAGGGATCCCAGGAACGAGCTTCCTCCTCGTGCCGCCGCTTCCCTAGACCGTTTAGTGCCTGACGTCGATATGGAAGATTGCATCTAACTTTAAATCCCCGCTTCCAGCGAACTGGCAATCGTGCAGTTCTGTCGTCTTTTGTCACTCAGATGCTGTGGGCGATTACGAATGGTTGTGATATTTAGTTAGTTTTTTCTTAAATTAATTTAATTGTAAACAACGAAGAGTAGTTTCAGTGTGCGCTTTACTATTATTTGCAAGCGATCGAATGCTTCAGTCACTATCATTCGCAATCGTCCAAACACCTGACCATATTTATTTTATGATATGTATAGAAGCGAATCCGGCCTAAGTTTCGTGCAAGCTTGCGGTTGCGCTCACTGAAATGTCGGTCCAGAGAGCATGTGTCGGCACTAGGCCAACGTTTATTTCAGTTAGTTGTACACCTCAAGCCAAATAAAGGTCTCTGTAGAGATTTAAATTTAGTGATTAAACTCCAAAGCGGGATCTGACGGCAGCGGCTGGTCCGCGCCGTCGACCAACTAATTTATAAAAGTAGGAGCTCGAACGTTCGGCAATAACACTCGCATAATTCTACCGACGCGGAGCATACGCGCTGTTAAAAAGGCGTTTCGGTTTTATGCGGCTTTTATTGGCACCACGCCGTTCAGGCTTTTACGATCTGTGGTAGCGTAATGACAAAATAAGTGAGACTGATAACGCGTACTTGTGATCTTTTACTGTGGAATGATAAGAGATCCATCCTTGCTGTGAACGTGGGAGAGCCAGGGCTTTCAGTTAGGTTCGTTACAAACTCGCGCCTCCGACACATTCGGACGTAGAGATACAAAGCCGAAGTGTTAACTATTAAAGTAATTCCTGTTAAGCCTAACGTAATCATATCAATTTCACATCAATATAGATGGATATATTGCATTGAAGTTGTTTCTATAGGATTAGGTAAATTAATTACCTAGGTATGTATATTTTGTATTTATATTAAAAAATAAAGTTATATCATGTAATTGTGATCTCCACCGATGTTATTTAGCGTTAGTTTGATTGCCATTACGTTGTTACGCTGACGCGGTAATACTTCTGTCCAGCTACGTTCAGTTGCTTCCATCATAGTTAATTTGACTATATTATTTTGTTTTATAAATCGTGATTATTCGGCATATATATACGTGCGAAATTATTATTTTGTTATCATATCAGAGCGCAAATAAAATTGTTCTTTTTTTTAATAGCATCACCACACCGTTTGGTATGTTCGAATTTCCATATATGAATTATGGCTTAAAAAATGCGAGCCAAACCTTTCAAAGGTTTGTAGATGAAATAACACGAGGACTTGATTTTTGCTTCGCGTACCTGGATGATTTTCTAATATTTTCCCAGAACGAAGACAGCCATCTTGACCACCTTCGCCAAATCTTTGAAAAACTTCAGGAATTCGGTATGGTTATCAACACGAGC
>DWHP01000651.1:0-18665 GCA_018247895.1 Parnassius honrathi
GTATTAGCCCAGGTTGACTTTATGGTGCCAGTCCATACGTACTCACGCAAAAATGACTGATATGACATTAGCCATTTTTGCATAACCCTATAGGTTTCGTCCATAGAATCAATCTTTTTAATCTTCACAAAACAGCATTTAAGTTTCTAAAATATTTTTTTCTTTTTATTATCTATTATTGTAGGATAATACACGTCTAACAATTCACGTCAACTACACATAACACACTTCCTTCACGAAACAAAAGAGAAATGTTGCAACTGAGACGTCAAAGATCGCGAGTATGGAACGGGGAATCCCCCACGACAGCGTCAGGCTCTTTTACGGGAATCCCCGAATTATACATAGAGCTGAGCTAGTGCTAGTGGAGCAATCTCCTAAAAATAAATTTTTGTACTAACGATTTTTTTTGTTGTACATTGTTATTAAAGTTGAGAGACCAGATGGGTGTCACCCAAAAAAAGGTGACACCCGGTGCGGCCCGCCCTCGCCGCCCCTTTTTTGCTACGCCGCTGGGTGTAATATATCAGTATATTATGTATTTATTTGTAATAGATTCGCTGATTCTGATTTCCGTAACACAAGTGCTTAAGCAGCTTAACTCGGCATCAGATCAATGTGTGTGATGTCTGATTAACGAAATATGTTTGCCAGATCAAAAACCAATGACTGACATCGAGACAACGTAGAATACTTTGTTGTCAGATTCAGTTGCAACTTCTAGTCCTCCTCTGCTAGATGTTGGAAGCAATGTTATTATCGGAGCGAACGCAAACATTCTAGCTGATAACAGCAATAATTCAGTTATCGAAAATTCTGATTATTAAATGTGTTGGAACAACCTCAGTACCCAATGCACATTCCACATAGTGAAAGTGATAAATCGTATCTTACGATAATGAACCAGTCTTGATCAAACGTATTGGAACAATGCATGTAACACTGAGTAATCCTAATTAATGGAATCTCACAAAAATCACACAATAAGAAGCCAATCATTATCACAGGACCATGCTACTCAGATACAAGACACAGTATCTACTACGTCAAGTTGCGTTTCTGATGAAGGCATTCCCAATTTTTCTAAGGACAATAGCTCTGAGTTTGATGACTACGACAAAGACGCAAAGTAAAATCCTTCATTTGAAGATCCTCCAGTATCACAAGTTACACTGAAGAAGCGGAAGAAGTATTGAATGACACACATCAAAATCAGCAATTGAGTCTTGGACGTCGTCGCTTAGAGGAACCCCAGGTGAGTGAGATCTTTTCTTTATTATTTAAATTCTGAAACTATGAAGCTGCATTAATCAGCATTGTATGCTCATGAATATATTTATTTCATAACATGAAAATATATTAGGGATCTGAAGCTTTGGTTTTGCTACGCGACAGAAATAGTTTATTTTATTGTTTCACATCAAATCTTGAAGATAAGCTTCTGATTTTTTTATTCAAGTCAATTAAAACTAATTATTGCATAATTAGTTTTAATTGACTAATTATTGTAATTATTGCACGCGCACAATTACGGTACCGTATGGTACCGTCAGGCAAGAATTACAGGACGTTACCAGATGTAAAAACGCAGCCTCAGAAGTTGATAATTCATGAAGCAAACTTATTCTGTAATTCATTGAAATGTTCTCTTTTAGGATTTGATAACGAGTTGCCAATAGATGAAGACGAGTTCAAAAGAATCTGAACCAGAGATTATTGTTTTTTTTGTGAGGTCGATGTGCTAAAATTTGCGAGACATCTTTTACGAAATCATGGTATGGAACCTGAAGTACAAAAAATTATATCTTATCCCAAGAAAAGTTGCATACGCAAATACCTAATAACCAACTTACGCAAAAGAGGAAACTATATTCGGAATGTTATCAAATGTGTTAAATCTACTAAACAGAGGAATGTTTATCCATACATCTTACTTATATAATCTTAAAATACCATGTGAAAAATGTTTAAGCTCCTACTCTAGGAAGCAATTGTGGAAACATAAGAAGACATGTCAACCGTTATCCGATACCGCCAACACTCAAGTGCAGGCTCAAAATTTTATGTTGCGGAACCGTGGTAGCTCAGATGGTTAGCGCTCGCTGTAAATTTCACAATATGCGAGCAAACCGGGTTCGAATCCCGCCGGCACCAATGAAATTCTTAATTGCAAGTTTAAGTGCTGATTTACCACGTGCTCAGCGGTGAAGGAAAACATCGTGAGGAAACCTGCATGTCTGAGAAATAAGAAAAAAAATATTTTCGAAGACACGTGAAGTTCGCCAACACGCACTGGGACAGCGCGGCGGACTATTCCTTCCTCTAAAACCCTCTCAGAAATGAGAGGAGGCCTGTGCCCAGCAGTGGGACGTATATAGGCTGTGACTTTACGTTTTAGTTTTACCTAAATGTAGACAAAAAACTTAAAGATGAGGTGTTTCCGAAAATGAGACCAGACAATAAAAGAGACACGTTAATCTGTGTGTTTGGAGCCCAATATTTAAGGATTCATCGAGAAAAACACATCGTAAACGTTACATCGCAAAATATGAGAGAATTTGGCTAAATTGGTACTAGAATTGAAGACGTTGAAACCGTCACTTAAAAATTTGGTGGATTGTTTAAACCTCAAAACTATGATCTAATTGTTACAGCAACCAAAAAAGTATCAAGTTACAATGATAAAACAGATCGCTATGGTGCTCCAACGTATGCCATGAACATCAGCACTAGTCTAAAACAGTGTTGCAACATAGCCATAACGACTACAATCAGTCAGAAGCGTGCAAACAGCTGCTGTAGAGGTTTCATAATGTAAAGACGCTCATTCGTCTCATTGATACTAATTAGAAGTTTGATGTTTCAAGCCAGGCCTGCAATGACTTAAACTTGAAGAAATGAAATAAAATTATAATTGTTCTTCTTGCGAAATACTTAAAACTCCTCAAAAATTATCTTTTCAAGAAATCTAAATCTGCATCTAAGGGAAGAGAATCCGAAACTAGCAATATTGAAGCCTACAGCACTCTAACAGAGACAGTTTACTGCCGTGTTCTTCATCTAAATATACGTCGGCCTGGTGAACTGCAACGACTCCCGCTTAGCATCTACCAAGGAGCAACAATAAAAATATATAATATATAAGCGCATAAGAGGAATATGACCGAGCTATTTCGAGTGCGGAAAAATTTTGGTAAAAAGTTTTAAGCGTTATATGGGGTACTGTTATACGGGGTAAAAGAGGTCGAGGTGTGCCTGTTCTGTTGACTGACGAAGTCCAAGGTAACATCGATTTGCTTATCTCCGCGAGACGCAATTATATATGTGAAAAAATATAGGTATATACAACCCAAATGTGCAAATTAATTATATATAGTCATGTGATCGTGATGGGAGATTTCAATACGTGCTTACTGAAGCACGATTCGCGTGCATATAAGCTGAAGTCTATTGTGTCCTCACATAATCTACAAATTTTACCCCTCTTTGCCACCCATCATTTTCCAAACAGGACTCCGTCTTTACTTGACCTTATCATTGTTTCATCTTTAAATAACATTGCAAATTATGGAAAAATAACAGCTTCTTTTTCGTACCATGACCTCATGTACATATCGTACCATGTTCGTCAACTTAAGCGCAAATCACATTTTCGATTTCTTCGTAGCTATAAGGGTATTGACTTGGAAATCATAAGACGAGATGCAAGTAAAATGGATTGGTCTTCCTATGGTTAACAACTTTACCGCTTTCATTCTTAGATTGTATGATTGCCATGCACCTCTCAAGCGTATAAAAATAAAGCATTGTCCTGCGCCCTGGATTACGACTGAGATAAAGGAGCTTACGATGCGTAGGGATAAAGCCAGAAGTAGATATAAACATTGTCCCTTAGAAAGAAATCTAATAAAGTTTAAAATTCTGCACAACCGTTGCAATCGTTTGTGTAGAGATGCTAAAAGGCGCTACTTTTATGACTCACTTTAAAATTGCGATTTAGCAAAAATCTGGAGTTTTCTTAAAACAGTCCCCATTGGCAAATACCCTGCGCTTGAGACTGGAAATCTTGATATAGATATTCTCAATCAATATTTTTCTCTTCCACCTGTTTCCTTATCTTCATTTATAAAAGCTAAGACCCTGCTAGAATTATCCAGATGCCCGTTGCAACAATCCAGCCCGTTTGAATTTGTATCAGTGTCAGAAGATGAAGTAAAGCGATCAGTGCTATCTATATCTTCTACTACAACTGGAAGCTACAAAATTTCTTCCACAATGATAACTACGATTTTATTTTGTACTCTCCCTGTTATTTTACTTACATATTTAATTTTTCAATATCTTTCTCCTGTTTTCCACACTCGAGGAAGTTAGCACAAATTATTCCAATAGCCAAGGTTGCTAAACCTACATTACCTTCTGAATTTCGACCTATATCTATATTACCATTCCTTTCTAAAGTACTTGAACATATTGTTCATAATCAATTCTCTTCTTATCTCGATTCCCACAATATTTTAATATTTCAATTCGGATTCCGGCCCGGTCATAGTACTTACACAACAACTGTTCTTCTTCAGGTAACTGATGATATCCGTCGAGCCATAGATCGAAAGCAATTAACAGCACTCGTTTTATTAGTTTTCAGCAGTGCCTTTAATTCTGTTGACTTTGATATCCTCTTAAAAATTCTCCAGTCTATTAATGTTTCACCTTCGGCTATTCTCTGGTTTGATTCCTATCTTCGGGGATGCTCACAATCTATGCGCTCCAATGACACTTATTCCAACTGGTGTAATCTTATAACGGGTGTACCCCAGGGTGGCGTCTTGTCTTTTTTACTTTTCACAGTTTTTAATTCTATAACAAAAATAATATCCTCCAACTTCCATCTTTATGTAGACGATTTGCAGCTTTACCGTCATTTTGTGGCATCTGAAGCTAAACTGGCGATAGAAACACTGAATGATGACTTGGAGAGAATTAGTCGTTGGTCCAGATTCCATGGTTTAACTATAAATCCAAGTAAGTCTCAAGCAATAATAGTAAGTAGCAGATATACTAGTAGCATAACAGATAAATGCACCCTGCCAGATGTAATTATCAATGGCACATCAATCGCGTATACTGAATTTGTGAAGAACTTGGGCTTAATTATCGACAATAGGTTGTCATGGGGTCCTCACATAATGGACTTAAGCAGAAAAGTTTATTATGCTTTCCACTCATTAGAACGATTTTAAAGTTTTTTACCCTTATCAACGAAAATTTTAATTTAAACTCTTATTTTGCCTATCTTAGATTACGCTGATGAGTGTTTTTTGAATGCCAAAGAGGAACAATTAAACAAACTTGAGCGATTGCAAAACCTTTGCATTCGGCATATTTTCGGACTTAAGAAGTTTGACCACGTCTCTAAATATAGTAAACAACTCAAGTGGATTTTGATCCGATTTCGCAGGAACACTCATATCCTTTGTCACCTTTTTAACGTCCTACACAGCCCAAATTTCCCTACATACCTCCGAAATCGATTTACCTTTCTTAAATTCCCAGGTGCAATTTGTAGATCTCACCTTAAAACCCTCTTAAAATTCCCATCTTTTAATGCTCATTCATATTCCCGTTCATTCTCTGTACGTGCAGTAAGACTGGCATTCGCGTCCTACTCCCATTTGAGAAATCAAAACAGTGACATTGTTCCAAAAACGAGTGAAAGAACATTATTTATCGCTGCCTTCTATGTAAGTCTCAAATCTTTGATATTTACTATACTTTTACAAATATATGCATGTTCATATATGTATATATTTGTATGTATGTATATATATATATATGTATTTATGTATTTGTGTATATATAAGTATTTGTGCTGAAGTATGTATTTATTTTATCCCTATATGTGTTGTATAATAGACTTGGCTATTATCATTTATATATACACCTTACAATCATTTATCAATCATATGTCTTTGAAACTGGCCTACTGGAAGATATTTCATTATAAGATAAGTAGAGCCTTTGTACAAACTTTTCATCATGGTGTGTCCTCTCTCTTACTTGTGTGTACATAAATTGTTAAATAAATAAATAAAAAACGACTTTATATTTGCAAAACCCGGAAGTACATTATGTGGCTATAAGGTCTTGAAAAAGTACGCCACTGTAAGTGGAGCTCAAAATCCTGCAGTTATTACTACGACTAAGTTACGCAAACATTTGGCTACGTTGACTCAGATGTTTAACCTTAAAGAATCAGACATTGAACAACTGGCTAACTTTATGGGACACACACAGGCATAGTTTTGTCTGTGGACAGACAAAATTATAGATTACCCGATGACGTGTATCAGACGGCCAAACTATCAAAACTAATGCTGCTCATGAAGAGGGGAAAAGTAGACTCTTATAAAGGCAAATGTTTGGATGAAATAAACTTAGATTTAGAACAAGATTTACTAGAAAATGCAGAGGGTCACGATAGTTACGATGGTGATGAGTTAATAGACTACGATGCTGCATTACCAACTAAAAAGTCAAACGAAACGGAGTTCATAGACGATAACCCTGTCCTTACTTCGAAGTCAACTCTACTTAGCGATGTTACCAATACTACACGTATTAAAACAAGGAAAAAACGAAACCTTATTCCTTGGAACACAGAACAAAAAAGTTTAGTGAAAAAGTTTTTTAGAAAACATATTAAAAATAGACAACCGCCAAAACGTCACGAGTGCGAGGAACTTCATAGTCAACATACTGAAATTCTGCACAACAAAGACTGGTTAAAAATTAGTCTTCGTTCAAAATGCCTATACAAACAACAAATAGCCATATTCAGGCATTCTCCTACGGATTACTGCGGTATTTTTATTTAGTTTCGTATTTTGTTTTTAAAAAATTGCTGGTTGTCAAAATTCCAACTCGCTCTCTTGGTCCAACATTATCAAATTTAATGATTGATTGGACGTGAATATATGTCTGTCTGTCTATGTGTCTGCCTGTCTGTGGCACCGTAGCTCCTAAACGGGTGAACCGATTTGGGTGCGATTTTAAGGTCATAAGGTTTTTTCATAGCTGATGAAGGGGTCTCAGTAACTTCCAGATTTTTTTATAGAAGAGGGATCAGGGAGTTAAACGAAATGTACTGAAGATCCGAGAACGGTTTTACTAGGTTCACTGTCGAGACGATGCCGAGGACTGGTGCCGCAAATGTAGAAGTTGTGCGGCTGTAAAGGGACCTCAGACTCATAGTAGAGGTGCATTGAAGTTGTACAATGTTGGTGCACCATGAGAGAGAATAGCCATTGAGGTGGCGGGGCTGTTGCCGGAAAGTGAAAGTGGTAACAAGTATTTCATGGTTGTAATGGACTACTTCACTAAGTGGCCAGAAGTCTTCGCCATTCCAAATCAGAAGCTTAAACAGTTAGAGATAAACTAGTTCATTAAGTCTTCTGTCGTTTTGGAGTACCTTTAGAGATTTACAGCAATCAAGGAAGGAATTTTGAGTCTCAAATATTCCAAGAAACTTGCCGAGTTATGGGTAGTCATAAAACAGGAACGACTTCTTACCACCCGTAATCTGATGGAATGGTAGAACGATTTAATCTTAGGAGAGCTACCTGGCAAAAGTTGTGGAAAATCGGCAACGAGATTGGGACAAGCGCACGTACAACCGTTTTTGTTGTCATATCGAAGCGCTGTCCACGAAAGTACATCAAGGACACCAGCTTTCGCAAACTGCATTCCTTTAGAGGGCGCGGTGGCTCGAGTCGAGTTTGATTGCCCCGCGCCTGCGCGCTGCGAGTCTACATCAGTCCCTGTTGAGCGCGCCTGCGCGACGCTTGTTGCCTTTAGTCGGTTGAAGAGACACCCGTGCCCGCTGCGTCGTGAAATTAAGTTCATTAAAGCGCTCGGCCGCTATAGTGTTAACCTATTAAGATACGTGACTAGGCCTTTGTTTGGGATTGAGTGATTAATTTAATTAGTTGCCTATGCGGCGTTTTGATATCGCACGTAATCACTTAGATTATAGTCTAGAAGAATCGGGCGTGTTATTTGTAGTGATTAAAGGAACTTTTGTGCTGTTTTTGACATTGATGCGTAGCTTGCGTAGCTTTGATATAGTACGAAGTGAATTAGCTTGGTCGATTGAACTCTAAACTTTGTGAACTGAAAGGATGTTTGCGTTACTCTTAGACTAAAGTTTTGTGCTAAGTTACGTTAGACTGGAGTACGGCGCCCGGAAGTGAGGGCGTACTTTGAAGCGGTGCAGCGACGACGGGTTTGTCCGCCTACCTCGGTGAAGTCAGCTCACATACAACACACCTTCTTTCACATACACACCCACACTACCTTCACATAATGCTGACGTCGCCTTGTGGTCTAACATACTCCGAAACTCGGTAAGTTGTGTTTGCTTGTGCATCCATTATATAATAAATTTCCAAAGACCATTTGGTCCTTCCCTTGGTTGCCCGTCGAGTTGGGTTACGATGGGCCCTAATCCAGTCGACCTTCGTCTGGGCAACTCGGGGCCGTAACAACGACTTTGACTAAAATAATTTTTCCTGTAACCCTACATTTAATTATAACTTATATTTTAAGGCTCCTTCTTGCGATTACATTTAAATTAATGTAACACGCTCATCCAAATAAAAAAGTGATTGACATAAAAACGTTTGTTATAACTTACAGGACTTAAGCCGAGTCTATACTCGTACTTCGTTATGGACTGATGATGTGGGCATTTGCCCACATCATCAGTCCATAGTACGCATTGAAATTGAAGAATAATCGAAGAGAAAGTGTATTAGGGCAATCTTCGAAATACAAGGACCGTCCAATCTGTTCTCGGTATTAGTGAGATTTGCTAATAATGTAGTTAATTAAAAAATCACTAGTCAACGACATGGCTTGCAATATAACCTTTAGTCATAGACGACGTGAATGACTGACTTGACAACGTTGATTGCGTGCAGAGATTAAATTCCTGTGGTGGCCGTTTACAAAGGCTACAGAAAAAAATGTAAAAATTATGGAAAATCTTGTATTAGAATGTGCACGAGTAAGAATAACGATGTTCGCAGAAATGACGAATTTATCCGTTGGCTATCTCAACCTCACAAAATTCAGTGCAAGATGGGCGCCGGGTGCCACGAATGCTTACTGCTATGACCAGAGTGAACAGGAGTATATGCATTGGCATAAATAGGAATCAGAACCTCCAAAGAAATTTAAAGTTAGCCGGTAAAATCATGGCCACAGTGTTTTGAAATTCCAAGGGAAAACTTTTGATCGAGTAAACAACAAAAGGGTGAAACCATTAACGCAAATAAATACTCAGCCGTATTAGGCTGTTTGAGAAAAGCAATAAAAGAAAATAAAGGAGAAAAGCTGACCAAGCCAGTGCCGAATCTTGATGACAACGCACCGATTCACACGGCGCGGCTCTCTAAGGCTGCTGCACGAGACTGCAAGTTTAAGAAAATTGAACACCCAACATACAGCCAAGATCTAGCCCCTAGTAACTATTTTTAATTCCCAAACTTAAAAAAACACTTTCGTGGAAAGTGATGTGCTGACGATAATGAGCTCAATTCCGCTGTATATATTTCTATTCTATATTCTACTTCTTTTAATTTCTACTTCCCTTCAATCAGCTGATTGTTGACGTCGAATAAAACTTTTCTAGCCCGCATATTTTCATTATGGTTAAGGTTCAACACACAGTCAAACACACGTTCAGTTAAAGTCATCAGCCGAACTGATATCAGTTCAAACGGGTCTAAGCCTAAGAAATTTCCACACAGACGGTCAGTTCAACTGATCATTCCAATAGATCAGTCCAAATTAAGACTGATATTTTTTAAAATATCGTATTTTTGGTATATCGATAATTATTAATAATATATGAGGAGTTTTATAATCGGCTTTATTTAAAAAAAACAGCAGTAAGTCATTTTAGTTTAGTTCATTCATTATATTTATTAAGAAAATTAAATTATAAATGTATGAAAATGTTAGATTATAGTTCTTGTTAATTATTGTTTAATTTAAATAAGACGATTATGTGTACAAATATTTTTCAGTAAGATAAATTTTAATTTTTAGAAGTATCACAGATAAAATTGCGTTACTCCTACAAATTAAAAATATTGAAAATTTAAAAATAGTGCATCAGAAAGGTGAGATCATCACAGTCACCTAGGTCTTTATAAGCACTTTTAAATGAGTTCAAACACGATCTTCCTATCTAGTGCCTTCACTGAGATCCTATTCACCTTCGGATTGCACTATCAGAAAGGTGAAATCATCATTGCCATCTAGGTCTTTATGAGTACCTTTCAAATAAGTCTCTAAACACAATGGTTCTATTGAGTGACGTCACTAAGATCCTAAACCTATCTTCGGAGTCTACCATTAGCTGGGTGATATCATCACAGTCATCTAGGTCTTTATGAATCTTTTTCAAAATGAGTTGAAAACAGAACACGATGGTAACGTAGCATCACTGAGATCCTTTACCCACGTTCTGAGTCAATCATAAGTAAGGTGATCATCACAGTCAGGTTAGTCTCCACCCTTCCTCAAACGAAATTCTCTAAATAAATAAAATAATAAAAAATCTAAACAGCATATAAATAATGTTAGTAGCTTCTATGAAAGTAAGTACTTACCAGTAATAAAAACGAACAGAAGCCAGCGGATTAACGTGCGCCTGGGAAAGAAAAGAAAATAGCTTACTTCTTTCTGAAGGGCCGGCAACGCACCTGCAATTCCCCTGGTGTTGCGGTTGTTCATGAGCTGCGGTAGTCACTTAACATCAGGTGAACCATATGCTCGTTTACCCCTCTTCTAAAAAAAACTCCGTGGAGTACCGTCACTTAAAAATTTCAACTTAAGATTTTACATTCACGATCAGTTTATGGACGTACGTTAGTTCGACTGAGCAGTTTCAACTGAACATGTGTGGGACCATAATTACCATATTATTATACTCGCCAATTCACCTGCCAAGAATAACAATTATGACAAATATCCCCCTAAGATGCAATCTTTGGGGGACGCCTATGTTCAGCAGTGGAGTTTTCCAGTGACATCTTTGGGTATACCAAAGATGTCACTGAATTTGAATTTACTAACAAGTCGTATTTTGCAGTAAAAATAAATGATTCACATAAATCGATTATTTATGTGAATTGTGAAAAGTTGTTAAAATAAAATAAGAAAAACAATATTTTCCAGTAAAAAGTGTCTCTCATTTTACTGGCAATGAAATACGAACGTTTAATGTAGGTTCATGCGTCTGTATTTTGATCTTTAAACGAGTGTGGATGTACACGTCTATGACCCACAGTGATGAAGTGGATACTCATTATCAAGTAGACTATAAGCATTATTGTTTTTATAGCGTCTAAATTTCTTAGAAAAGACTTCAACGCGAGCAAAGCTTCTGTCAGAGTTGAACGCTTCAACAACTAATATTCTCGTTTCCTTTGTTAAATTATTAAAGCCTTATTATACTATTACAGCCTATTAAAGTCCGCTGCTGAACATATAACTCCCCCATAGATTACCTCATAGCAGGGATATTTGCTATAGTTGCCATGCTTGGCCTGCGGGTTAGCAACCAACCACAGTTTTTTTATTTTTAGTCGCTATTAGGAAGACGCTTCTGTCCATCTCCTGATTTTTCCCTCTGCCATCTCTTTCGACACCCACAGGTTGATATGGGGTAGTGAATATTCTTACACCGCCACTACACAGTAAGCCCACTGGTAGTTGTTAAAGTTTTAAGTAATAGTATATAGTTTATAAAAATGAAATTCAAGAAAGGTTTGGTATTTTATTTCGGGAGTGTCGCAATTATATTGGAGAAAACTTTCCCGACTGAAACAATATTTTGAATTACTAAATATCACCAGTAAATTTAGTCTATTTACTTTTCTAATTTTTTTTTAAATTCTAATGTATGTCTTAATATTCATCTTCCCTTTCTTTACCAGTCCGTACCAGTACACTGTTATTCATGATCCATTTTCTTAGAGAAGATTTGACATTATCACCACCCTTGGCGAGTAGATTGGAGTTCATAGTACTAGCATTTCGCACTTTAACGCTGTCTTTGTCGCTAGTTAGAGTTTAAAGTTGGAATTTGATATACCGCCATTTACCGGAAGCTATAATATATTTCTGGCTTTTCCATAGCTTTTTACTGGAAACGAGGCATACAATCTTAGTCCTCAGGGGTGACAACGCATCTGCATTTTGATTCTTAATCGAGGATAAATGTAAATGTGTATGGGCCACAGCATCTACTTACTATCAAGTGGACTATGTGCTTGTTTGTCATCCTTTTACTATAAGAATAAAAAACTTCTTACCACTTTCATGTAAAAAAATAGGGTATTGGATTTAATTATGGCGCCATCACGCAGCGATTTAAAGACAATATTAAAATGAATTCCTCGTCCGTTTCCTTATGAGAACATATTTAAGAAATCGCCTGTTAGACGTGGGTGGGCCTTTACCGAGCTAAGAAGGACTACCGCCATGCATAAGAGCCGTGGTAGCTCTGATGGTTAGCGATTGCTGTAAATTTCACAGTACACGAGCAACCCAGGTTTGATTCCCGCCGGCACCAATAAAATTGTTAGTTACGATTTTTAGTGCTGATTTACCACGTGCTCGGAGGTGAAGGAAAAGATCTTAAGAAAACCTGCATGTCTGAGAAATAAGAAAAAAATCAATACCATGTGAATTTCGTCGACACGCATTGTGGCAGCGTGGCGGACATTTCCTTGCTTTAAAACCCTCTGGAAAATGGGAGGAGGCCTGTGCCCAGTGTGGGACGTGTGGGCTGTAACTTTAACTTTTTTAAATAACCAGCATGCATGCAATTTCAGGAGGATTAGAAAAGCTAGATGACTTAAGTAAAAAAACAAGGTTATAGTCAGCATACATCTTACAACAGGGCACAGGTTTCCCCTAATTTCTAAGGGGGTTTGAAATGTTATATTTTGTTAAACGTTAAAACATTCAACTAAAAGATGGAATGGAAAAATCAACCCTAATCTGGAGCCTGTCATCCGCTTCAGTACCCCTGACATTTCGCCAGCTTCCGTAACCCAAGGGCCTTCAAGTTTAACAACTGTATCGGCCCCACCACAAGTCGGCGTCGGAGCAGCACTCGGCCGAACGCTCACTCTCGTTCCCGCGCCGAGCCAGCGCGTCGCGTGGACCATGCGGTGGTGAGCAGTGCAAGTGCCTAGTGTTGTACTGAGACCGTGTTTTGTGTATCCTATCGCTACAATATGAGGTCCTTCGGAGCCACGGCGCTTGTCGCTTTCGCGATCTTAGCAGGTGAGGCGCGCCGATTCAAACCACTCTTTAACTTTACAATCGAGATTGTTGATAGATTATTATAAATGAACGCAAGAAATATATTTTCATATATTGTGAAATAAAAGTTAAGTGTCCTTCAAAAACATTTACTGAGATAAAGATAATATAATTTCAAAATGCAACCTTTTATTTTAATTTCATGTACTTGTATAAGCGACAAACTTTCGATGACTAGGTACACGTTTATAAACATATGTAAATAATATTTCATTAGATGTTTACTCTTTAATATTTTATGCTTTCTAGAAATCACAACGTAACATAAACAGTCTCGCCTGTCACTTAGAGGGGTAGGCAGGGACTATGAAGTAGATTTATAAAAATTGAAAATACTAAATAGCAAAATAGATATTATTTCCAAATTTCACAAAAAGGAATTAAGTTCATAAAAAATGATATATATAATATTGTTTATCATAATTGAAGTAAGAGGGCATATATAAAGCTAACTGTATACTTGTGTGAAGAGAGCGAAATATGCAAAATATGTTGGAGCTTAGGTAGGTACATGCCTTTAAAATCAGATGTGTCGGTTATTAAGTATAGTATGATTAAAATATAAATAAATAAATAATCCATCATATCATCAATATTCATTAATTTAATTATAATGTAATTGACAAAATTATATTACTCATAGCGAGTGTAAATTGAAACTTTTACCAATATTGATAACTACTTCACAGAAAATAATATGCGCTTAAAGCATTCGATTTAGTATATCTCTCGTGACAAGACGTTTTGAGTGCCGAAGAGATATTAATTTAAGCAAAAGTAACAGAACTTTCTTTAAATCCGTTATATAATCTGTTCATGAAATATTACTAAGCATTTATTCATATTTAACATAATTACCGTACGGAATACGCATTTTTATGACAATATACGTTTAAGAAACGTGTATGTCATTAAAATGACAATGCTTTAAACTAATTTTCATTATTGTATAATAAGAACGACTGTTATTGTGAGCTTTAAGTTACCTTAAAGTTATTATATTGAAAAATCCACAAATAATCTTTATATCCGACGACATTACTTGATTTTCACCTTCGTTTTCTACAAGAATTTAAATGTTATACAGTATTTAAAATGCTCCATTGTCAGCGTCCATGGGAAAATTACAAGACAATAACTGTCTGTTTTCTTGAGTGTCAACGAATCACGTAGTGTTTGGAAACATTCAGTAATTGCGTATATTATTACCGACCGGTCTGTCGGTAGTTTTATTCAAAATCCAAGTCATATTTAGATGTCATAGTTTTGTCGCTTTCTCGAATATAATTATAACTTAAAAAAAAAACGAAAAACCGAACTCAAACTGCTAAACAGAAGTTATTTATTTCAAACCCTTAGAGGAGGAATTTCAGGGACAGCCTTGAATTATGACCTATTTAAGAGAAAAAGAATCATTAAAATCCGTTCTTTATCTGCGAAGATATCATATGACACTCCTCAAAAAATATTTTTTATTTTATTTTAAGAACTTTATTGCATCCCCTTAGAAAAAAAGGATTCAAAGGGCGGACTTAATGCCTAAAGGCATTCTCTGCCGATCAACCGGGTTTTTCTTAAAAATGAATGAAACCACCCTTGAGGTAAAGCCTATTTAATAAAAAAGGATTATTAAAATTGGTCCAAAATCTGCGAAGATATCGCGTAACATATAAACAAAAAAAGGACACTCGAATTGAGAACCTCCTTCCTTTTGAAATCGGTTCATAAGAATTATTTAGAACAAAATAAAAATACAACTACAAATAAATGTAGAAGTATTAAACAAATTGTTTGAGTTAATCGTAATGGCTACGTGGCGCAGTGGCTTAGCAATGAGTTGCATCGCTGGAGGCCGCGGGTTCGAATCCCGCACGGATCAAGTATTTGTAGTCCATACGTTGTTCTGGGTCTGGAGCTTGTCCTTGTGCAATTTATGTTTGTAAACTGCATTAAATATTGTAAAAATTTTTATCTAATGTTGCACATAATCGTTATTTGCCATCGTTTATCGATTTTAAAATAAAGGCATTTAAAATAAATTTGATATCTTTTCTATAATTTTAAATGTGCAAGCACACATAGTAAATATATAATTGTAATGTTTAAGCAAAGCAACCTTTATCCTCTTGCCACTGGGTGGTAGAACTTTTTTCCGCCTAAGAGTCCGTCTGGATTCCATCTGGCTGAGAACCACTCTCTTACCTACTTCTGTCATCAAACACAATAGTGACTGCATTGCTGGATCAGTTTGAAATGCTCTTAGTCCTCAGAGGTGACAACGTATCATCGCCTTCTTTGTTTAAAGGTGGTTACTGTGTCTGTGACTGAGACAGTAAGGAGCCGTGATAGCTCAGATTGTTAGCGCTCGCTGTAAATTTCACACGACGCCGTTCGATCCCCGCCGGCACCAATGAAATTGTTAATTGCAATTTTAAGTGCTGATTTACCATGTTCTCAGCGGTGAATAAAAACATCGTGAGTAAACCTGCATGTCTGAGAAATAAGAAAAAAATATTTTCGAAGACATGTGAAGTTCTCCAACACGCATGCAGCATGTGGGGCAGCGCAGCGGACAATTCCTTGCCCCAAAACCCTCTCAGAAGTGAGCGGAGGCCTGTGCCCAGGAGTGGGACGTATATAGGCTGTAACTTTAACTTTAAGTAGACCGTAAGTTTATTCATCACTTCAATTTTACAGAAAGAAAAGGATAATGTTTAGCGCTATCATATTATAATAATGAAATTATTATTGAAAATATTAGAATCAAACATTATCCAAATCCGTATACGTCATGAGTAGTGTCATTCGAATCCTGTTAGAATGTCTATCATAAATTAACCGGTTTTTGCTCGCAACTATTTTTATTTAACAAGAACGCAATATGAGCTTTAATCTTAAGAAAGCGATAATTAGATATGGTTATTTTAGAATAATCAGAATAAGTATTCTTTTCTAAAATTAAGTAATAAATTTAAAAAAAGTTTGAAAGATAAATTAAGTTCTGCTTACTTTTTATATACTCTAATTTTATAATCCTTTTAGAAGAGGTTTGCCATTTCTGCCACTTGCTTTTCTAAACGCTAAATTGAAAAGTGTGTTTGAGTGGGTCCGTGGATAGTTTTTATTTACAATTGGACCCGTAGGTGGCATTATTGATGAGTTTCAGAAATCACCCGTGCGAAGCCGGGGCAGATCGCTAGTTATATATATTTAATATTCACACTAAATTTTTTCATTTTTAATATTTTGTTGTGTAACACGCAAACCAAAAATCCGATAAGTTATGGCTGATCTGAATTCGACTCCCAATTGACGCGACTTAGCGACACGCAACTGTCGCGAAAAATAGGTGACAAAAGTTGTAACTTCATAGTCATTTAATAATTCGCTTCGCAGCATTATTATATAAACAATTTTCCAATTCTAGTTCGAACCTGAATGAGGATCGAGATCGTGAATTCATGATACGAGCCGCGATAGTATGGATAAACGACGGCCGCTTTACAATCGGTCAACTATCGCTAGTGATGTAACATTATAACAATATGATCGTTTTTTGAATATCGGTCTAGAATTTCTGACATTTAATTGTCTGTGTTAAATATTACAAATAATATGCAAAAAAACACAGATAATATAAAAACTTAAAGAGAGACTAAAGAATATACATAAGTATGTAGGTGGTCTGAAAGGTTTGCGACCTAAAAAAGGTACAAGAATTTTTTTCCTAAAATTTATTTTTGTTTTTCTTCATAGTCTTATTGTAACTCTACATACACACTTCTCCCAGCGATGCCATCTCTTTAACCCGTCCAAATAGTACTCGGCGTTTTTATTAACAAAATAATTGTAACGAAGGTGAAATTTTAGATAAGGGAACAAAAAAAAGTCGCTTGGGGCTAGATCTGGTGAGTAGGGCACATAGTCAAGCAGTTCAAACTATGATTCGTGATTTTTAGCCATGGCAACCGCTGAGGTGTGAGACGGCGCGTTATCGTGGTGAAACAGGATTTTCTTTGTCAGCAAATATGGCCGTTTTTCCGCAATTTCTGCCTTCAGTTTGTCGAGTAATAATGCGTAGTATGTTCCTGTAATGGTTTTTCCTTTTCGAAGATAATCGATTAAGATAACTCCATGACTATCACAAAAAACATCATTTAACCAGCTGAAAAAAACAGTTTTTGCTTTTTTTGGAGCCGGGAGCCCCTTTGCAGTCTACTATTTTAACTGTATTTTGTTTCAGGTGTATTATGGTGTATCAAAGTTTCATTTACAGTAATTAATCGGTATCAAAACTCGGATTTATTGCGCCTAAACTGCGCAGAGTAATGGAAATGTTCATTCGAACACGTTTTTGGTCTAACGTTAGCAAACACGGCACCCGACGCCCTGACGGCTTTCTCCTGCCTAAATCTTGATATAATATTTTCTTCTTTGGACATTTTCATAACCTCTGCTATCTCTCTCAATTTAACTCGGCGGTCTTCTACACCATTTGTTGAACTTAAACGATGTTATCGTCAGTAGTTGCAGTTTTCGGACGTCAAGAATGTTCATCGTCTCCCAAGTTCTCACTGCCACGTTGAAATTCAGCTGCCCGAAATTTCACTACTGGTGGTTTCACTAATGGTGCAGAATACCCATATATATTCCAACTCATCTTTTATTTAGGATGGCGAAAAATGAAAATTAAAAAAGAAAAAAGAAAGGAAAGAATGACAGCACGATTCCTAATTTTTCCGTTTTCACAAAAACACACACACACCGACTCACTCAAATGAGTCAAATAACAGCTACGCATCCAAAATGACTGAAATTGTGATGCGTAACTTTCAAAAGATGCACGACTTCATTCACTTGTTTTTATTGACGAGTGCTGTCATTTTCACATTGCGGTTGGAAACTTTTCAGACAACTCCAGTATATAGAAGTGTTTGCTTTTAAAATATACGAAAATAATAATAATAATTACTTTGTAATTTAAGAAAAAATAATTAATAAGAAATTAGTGCTCATTTGTTTTATAAAAATTGTAATGATGTCCTCCAGATCAAATTTCGGCTACGGCGGTCAGTTTCAACTGAGACTAGCCGTTATCATAGAGCGCGAGTGTGTGCGTGCAACCACAGTTGCACTCTGTTTTTTTTTTGTTTTTTTTTTGCACCCGAAGCAAATAAGGGCAAACCTCCGGTAACGGGGGAGGGAGGTGGAGAATGCTCATAGCATACCACGCAGCCGGCTG
The DNA here is from genome assembly GCA_018247895.1 of Parnassius honrathi. Classification (NCBI taxonomy): domain Eukaryota; kingdom Metazoa; phylum Arthropoda; class Insecta; order Lepidoptera; family Papilionidae; genus Parnassius; species Parnassius honrathi. The sequence continues at coordinate 18,647 of DWHP01000651.1, forward strand.
CGTGGTTATGTGGAGACTT
>DWHP01000652.1:0-18662 GCA_018247895.1 Parnassius honrathi
TATCGTTTTAATTTGGAAATTAATGAAGTATCATCAGCAAATAATACTATAGCATGATTATCCCCTACTATGTAAGGTAAGTCATTAATATATACAAGAAACAGAAAGGGGCCAAGAAATGAGCCTTGAAGCACGCTAATTTGTACAATCGACCCGGAGGGAGCCATACTATTAATGACGACTTTTTGCGTTCTGTCACTAAAATATGAAATATTTAATTTTAGAACATCACTTCTTATACCGTAGTGTGTTATATATCCTTATCATATCTACTATCCCTGCTAAATACACATCCCAAATACATAAACTCATCAAATTGCTCGATCAACTCCCCATCCATTCTTATTTAACGTATCGTTTTACTTTCTTCTCTTTAAATACCATATATATGCAAACGATACTCAAGTTGACATCTCCTAAAAGCCCATAAATAATGGAGAAGATATACGAGGCCTCAATGAAAATCTCGATTGAGTACTGAAGTGGTTGGAAATAAAATTTTCTAGTGTTGAATTTTGAATTCGTCAAAGACCAAGTTTTTAATATTTTGTACTAAACAACATATAGAAAAAATGAATAATTTCAATACAAAAGTATATATATATATATATATATATATGGAAGAAACGTTTTTAGAAAGAGTGGAAAAGACTAGGAGTATTAATTGGCCTTGACCTCAGATTGTTGTTAAGAATTGCTTCTATCGGTTTAAAAATCTTGAACAGTTTACGTTGTTCGATACTCAGAGTATCGAACAACGTAAGAGGTTATTTGCTGTACTTAATAATGATGACACTGTCTACGGGCTATGTCTGTAGGCGAGCACCGCACACCTTATTCAACGGGTTCAAATGCTTGTGCAAGGTTCTGTTATGAAGTGTCACAATAACTAGCTGAGGTTGCCAATGAAGAAGACGTGATTTTATGATGATCTGATAAGCAATACAGGCAGTCTTGCTACTAGTTATTGTATTTAACAAGCACACTTCTCGCAATCAGTCGAATAAGAGAAATTTGTCTGAATTTCCGAAAATATTTCATCCGAGCAGCCAAACAGGTTACCAAGATATTAAACAACCATCGAAGAACAAAAAAGCAACGAGCATGAAGGAATATTTAAAAAACCAAAACTATAATATAAAACCAAACAAAGACAATACAGCACAACATAGTACTATGTTGTGCTGTATTGTCTTTGTTTGGGACTACTCACTGGCCCATGGCGCAAATGGTAAAGCCGATCTGCTAGGCTCTCTATTTGCATCCAACTTGCCTTTAGGTGACGCGAGGCACATACCGCTGATCATCCTGCGGCGTAAGTGATCCATGCAGGATGCGCTGTTTACACAGCGCTCGGTGCGCAAAGGACTCCTCCCCCTGGTCGCGAACAAGTCGAGTAGACCTAATGGAGTCCCACTCATTGCGTCGACCATCCTGCGGCGTGAGTGCTCCATGCAGGATGCGCTATACAGTACTATGTTGTACTGTATTGTCTTTGTTTGGGACTACTCACTGGCTCATGGCGCAAATGGTAAAGCCGATCTGCTAGGCTCTCTATTTGCATTCAACTTGCCTTTAGATGACGCGAGGCACATACCGCCGACCGTCCTGCGGCGTGAGTGCTCCATGCAGGATGCGCTGTTTACACAACGCTCGGTGCACAAAGAACTCCTCCCCCTGGTCGTGAACAATTCGAGTAGGCCTAATGGAGTTCCATCTATTGCGCCAACCATCCTGCAGCGTGAGTGCTCCATGCAGGATGCGCCGTTTACACAGCGCTGAGTGCGCAAAGGACTCCTCCCCCTGGTCGTGAACAAGTCGAGTAGGCCTAATGGAGTCCCACCTATTGTGCCGAAGACGTATGCTCCGGAGTGGGCACCAATTCTAACGCGTCTTTTCCGATACTCCTTCTCCCTAGGCGTAGTCCCAAATTCATGGAAGACAGCTTTGGTGCGCCCTATCCCTTAAAAAGGCGATCGCTCAGATCCGCTTAATTACAGACCCATTGCTATCACCGCCTTGGTCTCCGAAAAAATGGAAACAAATATTAACTGCCAGCTCATGAGGTACCTTGAGGAGCACCGGATAAGTGACCGTCAGTACGGTCGCTCTGCTGGTAATCTTCTAGGTTACCTAACTCATTGATAGACGCAGGCCATAGAGTCCAAGGCGGTTAGCCGTTGGTTTGAACATTGCGAAGGTCTTCGATCGGATTTATCACAAAACGCTCCTTTCGAAGTTCCTGTTCCTTTCCTATGGGCTTCCAGAGGAATTTTGGAATTGGATCACCAGCTTTCTTGCAGATCGGAGTACCGAGGTCGTAGTAGACGGTGCTTGCTTCGATTACAAGCCCATTAAAGCTGGTGTTCCACAAGGCTGCGCGCTATCACCAAAGCTGTTTCTTCTGCATATCAATGATATATTACAAACCGGTGTCATTAATTGCTATGCATACGACCGCACTGGTGAAGCTTTATACACTGACCGTGCTAATATTCCGCGGGAAAATGTCGCCGAGTGCCGAAATAAACTTGTGTTTAAAGTCAAGACATTGTTAAACAAAGCCTTAGAATTGGAGGCGGCTGAATCTAGTCCAGTTTAATCCCCTGAAGACACAAATTTATGCATTTACCGCTAAAAAGAACCGCTTTGTCGTATTTCCTGAGCTTGAGGACATTCCTCTCGGTGCCTCAGGTAGTTTCGAAATTCTCGGCGTCGACATATAGAGTGACGTGCAGTGTCGTGGACACTTGCGAGAGAAGGTCAAATTGACCTCTGAAAAGCTTTGTGTGCTCAGCAGAGTGCGATAATATTTCATGCTGGCACACCGTTCGCAACTTTATAAAGCGCAGGTTCGGCCTCACATGGAATACTATCCCCATATCCTGGCTAGGGACTCCCCAATGTCAGCTCGTTCCAGTTAATCGCATCCAACGCAAATTGGTTCGAATCGTCAGCGGCCGAGTTATTTATGATCGGCTTGACTCACTGGCACTGCGAAGAGATGTTGCATTTCTTTGCGTATTGTGTGCTCTGAGAAATTGTTCGGACTAAATCCAGCCGCTCAATTTCACCATCGCACATAGCGACAAAACTCACGATATCATCCATACCATCTGGATGAATGTCGATCCACCACGTGCGATTTAGAAAACCTTTCCTTACTCGCACAACTTCCTTGTGTCGCGACTCAACTATAACCAGCGATTTTCCTAACTGACACGACTTATGAACCTTCAAGAAAAAGTTTTTTTTTATAGGATAGGGTGACAAACGAGTACACAGTCCACCTAATGGTAAGCGGTTGCTGTGGCCCATAGTCATCTACATCTATCTTCAATTACGAATTAAAATGCAGATGCGATGTCACCCGTGAGGACTAAGATGGAATGCCTCGTTTCCAGTAAAACGGGTCTCCGGTTCTCTACTCTCACCATACGAAATACAGCAGCATTAAACTACTATTTCACGTTGGTATTCTGTGAGAGCGTGGTCCTTCCCCGGTCGAGCCGACCCATTCGTGCTACAACTATATTTTTTTGTTAATTTAAGTAAGTTTTAAGTTATCCAAATTCTGGAAAAAGTAGAAGTCGGCTGGCGCAAGGTCTAGTGAGTACGTCGGATAACAGAGAGCTTCCAACCGTAGCTCTGTTATCCGGTAGAAACAGCGGGGACGAGCGATTGACCAAAGCTGGTTGGAGATGTGCGAGCTTCTCCATCATTGTGTTCATTTCTTCACGGTACACATCTACAGTAATGCTCATACCGTTTGGTAAGAATCTGCGATGAATCACACCGGCGCTAAACCACCAAACAGTGACCATCACTTTTCTAGGGGTAAGTTTTCGTTTAGAACATTGTTTAGGTGCTGAACCAGGTTTCAACCAACTTGCAGAGCGCTTGCGACTGTGAAACAGAATCCATTTTCGTCGCAGGTAACAATGCGGTTCAAAATTCCTTCTTTGTGTGCCTGTTGAGCAGCGCAAAACACGTCTTGACGCGTTGACGATCATAGAGTACGTGGGGCACTTATTTGTCAAGCTTTTTTGCCGTGTCAATTTGACGCAAATTGGCCAATATTGTTTTGATGCTATCGTACCACCATAAATTGAGTACCATCAGCTTCTACCATCGCCTTTAATACGTCATTGTCGACCAAAGTTTTCGGACGACCACGGGGTTTATTTTTCAGGTCGAAATTTCCAGAATGGAAGCGGGGAAACCAGTAATTGGTGGTGCGTTCGTTTTTAGTGTTCGCTCTTGTGCCACGACAGTACTCATTCCATAATTACTCGAAATTTTAACGTATCCATGATTACGAAAAAGATTAAAATGTGATAAATAAATAACGCTAATCGTGAAATAAAAATTTGGTTTTTAAAATAAAAATGTGAAATTAGAATTCTACGACAAACAAAAATTATTTTGATGTGAAATGACCAGTACTGGAGAACGGCAATTTCATAGGTAAAGACTTATTATTTACCTAAGACATGACTTTCGGCGTGTTATGGAGTAATTACAATATTTTGAAGTTTTGATGCGTTAACTTAGAGCATATGATTATACTTAAATATCTAATATAAATTTTATTTTATTATTTATTACTTACTATAAAAACTAAATCAATTATAATCAATTTTTACTACCTAAAATAACTATTTATTTATTTATTTAAAAACTTAGAAACCTTACCGCCATATTGGGATTTTCTCCCGTATCGTGAAACAGTCTACAAACATGAAGTGCACAAGGACAGACATCCAGACCTGGACCAATTATTTGTAGGCCATACAAATACTTGTTCCGTGCGGAACTTGAACCCGCCGCCCTCAGCGCCGCAACTCATTGCTAAGCCATTTCGCCACGGAGTTGTCAGTCACGTCAGTTATTTCTTACTTTACTTTATACTTTGACCCAGGTGCCATACAACACGACGGAGGAAGCGAAGCACGCCGTGGCGAGCCGGTCGATCTACGCAGCGCTGCACTTCTCGCACAACTTCAGCTCAGCGCTGGACAAGCGCGTGACCGAAGGCAATGTGAACGACGACGTGCTGGAGGACAGTAATATCGCCGTCTGGTTGGATTCTGCAGGTAGTGTCCCCTGCCATTACCTTCAACATTATCATCATTTTACATTTCCCACTAATTTTGTTAACTTTAAGAAGTGCACTTATAAATATATACAAAAAATGAATACAAACTTAAATCCCCAAAGTCAGAGCTTCAATGAATAAGGAAGAAATTACGATTCACACGCAGTAGCATCAGAAATCGGAGCTAAGTCATGGTGAATTTTATGTGCTGATTTACCACGTGCTCGGCGGTGAATGAAGCTATCATGAGGCAAGAGGAAACTGTCATGTCTGAAAGCTACACGTGGAGTATTAATAGCTTGTGACATGTAAAGTACGCTGGCACGCATTGGACTAATGCGGTAGACTGACTTCTCCATAGCCCTCTCAGATATGATACGAGATCTCTTTCCAGGAGTTGACGTGGAAATAGGATCATTTTCCTGTGGTAACTTTACTATCCCATGGTTTGACTGCCTAGTGTCTAGTCTAGTCTGGTCTAGTGTTCGTAAACACGAGGTCCCGGGTTTGAATTCTCGGGTCGAGCCAACAAAAAAGTTATCCAGTTTTTCTGTCAAGAAATTCTCCGTAGCAACCCAGCATCAGAAAGCTAGCGGTGTTTCACCCCCATGCCTCGGAAAGCATGTAGAGCCGTTAGTACTGTGCCTGATCTCTTTCTGGTCGTGTCGATTTGCCGTCTCATCGGACTATGCGATTGAGGGAATAGAGAGTGCAGAGTGCTTGCGCATACACTCAGGCACTATAATCCTGTTTTGTGCAAATGGCTAGTCTCCATTGAAACTGACTGCCGTCACCGAAATTCGATTTTTAAACGTTATCCTATGGTAAAAGAATCCCGTATGATAATGCAGGATATATAAAAGAAAATCAATAGTGTGTAGTGTAGTAATGGCTCAGAGACTTTCACTACATTTTCATCCCGCGGGTGTCGTATGAGGCGTTTGTGGATTTTTTATTAACATAAAAATCAACAAAATCCTTACAAGATTTATCTGTACACCGCGCTTCATCGACGGCACTACGTAGTACTGTTATTTATTCTGTGGCTTAGCCTACAGGTAGAGTCTATTTACATTACAGTAGGTAGAACATATTATCTTAAAATTGTAGCGAAGATCTACACGCTCGCAATACGCGCATTCACGGACACAATACCGGCTGGCTGCGTCACAGCCAGCGCCTAAGAAGAACATACTGGTCAGTCGTCGAGAATTCAAAACAAGTTAATATACGCGATGAAATCGATAAAACTAAGTTTCGTTTATATATAATTCAAATCACTTTGAAAAATTGCGCATATAAATAATGAAAGCGTTTTCTTAGTCACATTAAACAAAATCAGTGTTCGATTGTTGAAAACAACTTCCGCCGTTTATAGAACAGAGAACAACTCGCAGTCGACTAAAGAAGTTACGGAGAATTGACCGTAACTTAGTACGCAATGTTTATTTGCCCGTCTAGTTTACATACAACAAAAGAGTGTTTACAAACGATAAATTTTTACTATGCTACAGTTGATAACTGAGTTTAGATTTTAGAATAATCTTACGGTTTCCCATAGATGGTAGTATAATCATCCCGTTTACGTCAGACTAGTGACGGGCAGAAGCGCAAAACGTCCAGTGTTACGATCTTCAATCTGCCTGCCAAGCGTCCCGATTAAAGTTTATCCTCTTTTAAACTGGCAAGTACACAAATATCAGTCGTGAATGATTCGTTTATTTGGCCCTTGCGCATCAAAATATTGATTATTGCAATTACATTTATTGAACGTTCACATCAACGACAGGACATCGACGACTGACATTCTTAAGCGGGTCTAACAGATCACTGAGTATTAAAACTCGAATTGAACCATTTGAATGATTGACCCCGAATGACCCGGTTCGTAAAATGAATCAGGTCACTAGAAATAAATTAATGAATGCCACACGTCTACTGACATTTTTAATATTTTTACAGATTATCAAATCTCCAACTTCATAAAGCTTCAACTTCACAAAACGTACGAGAAATTCACGAAGCGTGCCATGATCGCGTGCGGTCGCAATGAGGATCTCGTGCAAGTGAGATTCTATGATTGATTAACGTTATGATGCCAATCGTTTTCAATGTTTATCAATGAATGTTTTAGTCTGTAGCAAGATATATTTATTTACTTATATTTTTTTAATTTGAATTTCTAAAAACCATCACATAATATGCCGCCTTCTATGATTTTTTCTACTTATATTTGTTCGGCAATTCTAATAACATCATGTTTTCTATGGAAACGTATTACTTACGTAAATGTTATCTTAAACCGATATTTAGTTTTTATATAAATAATTGTGCCAAGCGAGCACGTAAACATAACTGAAAGCCATCTACATATATCCTTGATTAAGAAAAAAACAAATGTGGTCAACACATGAGGAATAACCTGGATTGCCGGGAGAAAACAGGCAGAGCGGCAGACTTCTTGCCCCAAAGCCCTCTCAAGAGGCTGTGCCGTGCCCAACAGTTTCGTTTGGACCTAAACTTTTTCGTCACATCGCTGTATATTTATAATCGCATATTTTCAGATTCCCGTGCGTTTCCAAGAACCTATATACGGGTCGATGGATTCCCAAGTGGTTGGGTTTATGGCGCCAGGGATTATGATCACGTAAGTAGTTCTGACAACCTTTTCCTTTACTTACTCCAATATAAATTGTTACGAGCTTGGAGTTTGTGACAGTTAAAACTGCCGATTGAATTGCCAAAATTGACACTTTAATTACCGAACAGCAATAATAACTTAAAACACACAAATGTTAAAACACAATTCACAGTTATATCGCGTCGAAGTATTCGCTTGAAATGCCAATTCAATACTGCCTCGGTCGGGGTCCTTATTGGCCATATATAGGGCCTTTTCCATTGAAACATCTAAAATGTTCGAGCACATACCGGTCACGACCGATTATGTGTAGAAAGTTCTAGTAGGGAATTAGATGGCGCTAATCCCATTTATTACGGCGCGCAACACTGCCGCCTTCTAAGACATGCTAGTCGATAATAACGCGCCAGTCGATCCACATGGACGATCTTAGGAGTACCTCTTGCACCTTTCTGTATCGGGTAGGTTAAGTCATTGATCCTTGTCATAATCCGGTACGGTCAGTCCCATTTAGTTTGAAGCTTAGAAGATTTCCCTTTGGTGCGGACTGCAACCACACTAGTGGTATGCTGGTTATCAGGTCTGCCGGCAGCCGCCATTCTCTTCGAAAGTTTGCGAAAGCTGGTGTCACTGATGTACTTTCGTGAACAGCGCTTCGATATGATAACAAAAACGGTTGTATGTGTTTGTCCCATTCTCGTTGCCGATTTTCCACAACTTTTGTTCAGTACCTCTCCAAAGTCTGATTAAATCGATTTACTATTTCATCAGATTGCGGGTGGTAAGAAGTTGTTCTTGTTTTATGAGTTCCCATAACTCGATAAGTTTCCTGAAATATTTGAGACTCAAAATTCCTTCCTTGATCGCTGTGAATCTCTAAAGGTACTCCAAACCAACAAAAGACAATGCCCCTCTACTACGCGCCTGAGTTCCTTTCACAGCCGCACAACTTGTACATATGCGACAACAATCCTCGACGTCGTCACTACAGTAGACCCAGTAAAACCGTTGTCGGATCTTCAGTAGAGTTCGTTTAACTCCCAGATGACCTCCTAAATAACCACTATGGTACATTTGTAGAACATCCGGTCCTTTTTGGTTTTGGGGACAACCATTTGCAAATTACAGCTGTCTCCCCGACTATTTTCCTATTTAATCTAATGTGAGAGCAGTTATGGCCTGACTTTTATTCCAGCTGTTCGCCTTCATGACAGGATCGAACTGGATTGACCGCCGACCAGGAAGAAATCCCGTCGAACGGCGGCACTTTGAATCTACGTAGCGAAGGTGTTGAAGCTACTACGGGAGCTGTAATTCCGTCCCCAAGTTTGAGGTCGTCCGGAGTTTTCTTCATGTCAGCCATCACGTTGTCAACCCGATTGTTCACTTGGTCGATTCGGGTTTTAGATTACGACAGGCGGTTGTCATATTGAGCAACCCTATCCTTCACCTACATTATCTCTTTTCCGAAGTAAGCGAGAAGGTCCTTCATGAGAAGCATCTGCTCTTCCTTGTTGCGTTTGAGCTGCTCTTCCAAACGACGGATCTGTTCCTCCTGTCAGCGGGCCTGTTCCTCCTGTCGGCGGGCCTGTTCCTCCTGTTGGCGGGCCTGTTCCTCCTTTCGGCAGGCCTGTTCCTCCTGTTGGCGGGCCTGTTCCTCCTGCTGCTCTTCCAACCGACGAACCTGTTCCACCTGTCGGCGAGCCTGCTCCTGCAGCATCATCATCAGAGCACCTAAGTCTAAAGTGCTGCAGATGTGTTAGCTGCTGACGGGCTGGCCTCCGTGGCCGGCAGCTTGTCCTTCGACGTCCTCGGCGTTGCACCACCAAATCGTCTCTGCTCTGTCTCCTGCTGGCGTTGATTTCGGGTACGGATACCCTCCGTGTTGTCCTTAAGTAAAATCAGCATGATTTAAATATCTGACACCAATTCTTACGAGCTTGTGGTTCGTGATAATTAAAACTGCTGATTGAATTACTAAAATTAACACTTTAAATACCGAACACCAATTACAACTTAAAAACACAAATAATAAAACACAATTTACAGTTATATCGCGTCGAAGTATTCGCTTGATTCGCTAATTCAATACTACTTCCCTTATATATAAACGAATGTATATTTGTTTACAGCCATTTAGGGGTGGTGTCATAAAATTCGTATATCATTCCAAGGGTGTCGTAAGAAACGACAGAAGGAAACTCAAAACAGAAGATTGGCCGCAGCATCTTCCTGATAACAACTTAAAATAATAAATGCTGCGTTGGCCAACCCGTCTGCAAAGCGTGGTAAATATTGCAAATATGGGGTATATTCAATTGATTCAATCTATGAGGTAGGCCCAACAAACCCTGAAGTCTAAACTATTCAGCAATTTATTTTCAGCTGTGACTTTGATAAGATGTCATATTAATTTTTACCCTATTCGATATTCCCGCCCTTTTTATGCACGTTTCACTCGTACATTTTCACTTTTAAAACTGCGACATGCCAAGTATCGCAATGCCGCTTGTGGGCAAATTCCTGCTAAAACCATCCAGTTATAGTAAAGCCAAGCTGCAGTTATATAATGGTTCCAGCACGAATGGGTCGGCTCGCCCGGGATAGGACCACGCTCTCACAGAATACCGGCGTAAAATAGTAGGAAAACGGAGAAACTTTATATTGGAAACAATTCTGTCTTATACCTCAGGGGTGACAACGCATCTGCATTTTGTTTCTCGATCGATAACAGTTGTTGATGTCTATGGGCCACAGCATCCACTTACCACAAGGTGGACTGGGTGCTCGTTTGTCACCCTTACTCTATAAAAATCAGCCATAGAACAGTCTATCTGAGTCCAGTGTTAATGAGTCATGCCACATTTTTATGATACGTCTGTTAAGTTTTAATTCCGAATAATGTTTTTTTCTTACAATCTGGCGACACTTTTTAAATAATCGGTCATCAAAGTATCAGATACGCGCATGCACAGTCACAGTCGTAGGGCGTTCAGGTTTTATATATCGATTTGCAGTCTTGACAGCATCGCAACATTACATTGCCGAATTGTATTTTTTTACTGCTGAGTGAAATTACGCTATGGAGTCATAAACTTTCTAATTTACATATATACAAAAATTAATGTTTGGATGTCCGTATTTTATGAACTGCCCTAACGTTAGTCAGATTGCAGTAAAACTTTGTTGTTCCTTGCACTGCGAAGCTTATAGGCGTAGTACAATTAACTAACATTAGCTGGCGCACGTGTTGTACCGACAACTTTATTTGAAAGTCATTTATTGTTCAATTGCAAAGAACAACAACAAAATATTGACAACACCCTCAGTTGGCGACCGCATATGTATGAAGCGAGTAAAATGGTTACTAACACTGCGTTATCTGTATCGTATCAAGAATTTTTTACCGATATGGACTAAGGCGATGCCAATACAGACTCTAGTATTGCCTATTTTAGATTATGCAGATGCCTGTCAAGAACTAAGCAAACTGGATCGACTTCTTAATAATTGTATACGCTTCTGTTTCGCTTTACTACGACCACATCTCTCATCGTTCTCGGCTTAAATGGCTACCTCTCCGCTATCGCAAATATTTCCGAATACTGTGCTCATTCTCTTCAGTTTTACACGATCCGTTTGTCCCTGAATATCTGAAATGCAAATTTCAGTATTCAGATTTCCATAATCGTTTTCTCCTTTCCACGGAAAAGTCTAATCTCCATGTCCCCCTCCGTCACACTAGCTTCTTCTATAAATCGTTTACGTCTCATGCGATAAGTTTGTGGAACGAGCTACCGAGCAGTGTGCGTGCAGCCACGGGCAAGGCATCGTTCAAACGCTTGCTCTGGAATCATTTTCTGGCGTTGCAGGAGTAGTTTGTGGATTAACATTTTTTATATATCCTTAAATTCTAGCTGTTCCCTTTTCCTGTTTTTATTTCAAATATTTTACAGGTGTTTGAATCGGAATCAGCTATATTTAGTTATGTATGTACTATGTATGCATATATACACAGGCAGTATTAAGTAAATATATGCATATATTTCATTAGTATGTATATCTATGCAATATATATGTGTAATTATGTGTATAATATGTATCATAATATACAATGTTTATGTCTACTTATGGATATTTTAACTCAGTTGTACTTTGCACGCACAATATCTTCTCTGCTTAGCCTGGAGGTAGACTGATAGAGAATGCCTTGTTGCATTATGTCTGCCTTTTTGTACTTGGTGTGCAAATAAAGCATAAATAAATAAATAAATGTATTATCATCCCTAACTAAACATTATAACGTTTCCAATTTAAAACGATATTTTCACAATTATTTATTCTGTGGCACATTGGTACCGCGAAAAAAATAATTAATAAATGAATAATACCAGCAAGTCATTTTAATAAATGAAAATGCCAATAAATGACGTTTGGTTCATAGGTAAGTAGGCAAACATTGTTGTCAGATGTATACAGAGTACTTTATGTACCTATATCACCTTTGAGTAAGAACGTAATTTATTCCTTTTGCAAACCTTTCTCTTTATTTTTTAAATTTTACATCGGTACAAAAGCACTGAGCACATATCTTTGAACGTATTACTGACTTCCATATATGTATATACCTTGTGTAATAGAGGTCAGTGGCTCGAACGATGAGTGACCATCAACCTTAACATATAATAGTTTTTAATTTGTGTGAGGGACCGCCATTAACTCGGTAGGTTCCTGTATATAATGAGAAAGTATGTAACTTTTTTATTTTTTTCTTCTTTATTTATTTAATGACAAAAACGTCAATGCCTATAAAGTCTAGTCTGATGAGCACTTTGCTTACAATATGTTGTTGCGTCACACTGCCAACTTTTTGGGGGATTTTGACTGCAGCTCAACCCAAAAGGCAGTCGATAACGTCTTGATTGTGGCCGTCTTCCGCTATACATTGCGAGCACTGCTCAGTTCTCTCGCTGGTGAAAAATTCGCTGCGTTATGGACTGCCAGCAGGGTTCCCAACTCCGGACTCCGGTAATAAAGGTTAATCTTCCGACCCCCCGGGATGCAATAATTTCTGCGGTATTTCCAAAAATTATACGCATCTGCCGGTCGCACGCCCCGCTGCCGGTATAAATCTGTGCAATGACTGCGATAAAAGTATTATGCGGAGGAACAAAAAAGCGAGCAGTATTGTCGAAAATGTTTTAGGACCGGCTAGTCAAGAACGCTTGACTTAGATATTGACAAAATATACGATGAGGTTGAACTTTTGGGTGATATGCAACCACAGCTCGCTAAAGAAAATCGAGTGGATTGACGCTGGGTTGACTTCTTTACGAAATCGGAATACAGAAATTCCTGTATTGAATTGAAAAAAGTGGTCACGTTATTTCCATTCCCATCTCTAATGCTTCTTGCAAGCCGTATTCGGCATGATGGAACAAGCATGGAGCAAGGAAGGAAACCGAATGAGTATTTCTTTAGTAAAAGCAGAGCTATAAGTACTAACAAATTTCGATTTTTCATGATTCGGAACCCCCCACTCGGACTCAGACTCAGACTGTATCTCCAGATACAACCTATTACTTAATCGATTTAACAATTAATTTGCTTGTGCGGTGAAATTCCCATCAAAACTCCATATTTAGTCTTTTTTTGAAATTGTGCGTGTCAACAGCATAATATTCTTCCTGCCGGCGATCGTGACGTCAACGCTGATGATCTCGGACCGGCTGGAGGGCGTGTGGGAGCGCAGCGCGGTGGCCGGCGTGCGCGCGCGCGAGATGCTGCACGTGCACTGCGGGCTGCAGGCCGTCGTCATACTAATGCAGGTGCGTTGCGAGCGATGTACTGCGAATTGTACTTAATGTATTTATTGAACTCACGCGCGCGAGATGCTGCACGTGCACTGTGGGCTGCAGACCGTCGTCATACTGATGCAGGTGCGTAACGAGCGATGTACTGCGAACTGTACGTAGTGTATTCATTGTACACACGCGGGGCCAGCGTACGCGCGTGCGTGATGCTGCACGTGCACTGCGCGCTGCAGGCCGTCTTCATACTGATGCAGTTGCGTAGCGAGCGATGTACTGCGAACTGTACTAAAGTATTCTATTAGTATACGCGGAGGCTTATGGTCAACAGTGAACTTTTGATATGGTGTACTGTATCAATGTATAATTTATTATGTAACTTATATTCACGCGAATAACACGATTTCTTCTTCCTTTTCAACCTGAAAAAGTACCAGGGCATCAACTGTTGTATGGAGGATTTGCCTTAATTGCATGGACGTTTTGTGCCTTGACGCCGCTACCCGTTGCTAATTTTAATATTTTAGACTTGGCGTAAATAGAGATGTGTCGATTCAGGCCACCTTGAGTACTGACTCGAGTACCCCATAGGGTACTCTACCCACATACTTGAGTATTCGAAATAAAGAATTTGGATTCTCGTCTAATACAGATTATCGAATACAAAATCACGTACTCAAATATTTTATCTTTGTGCATAAAGTCAAATGTTGGATGCGTATGACACGCGTAGCTTACTAAAGAGCATCGTCAAGTTAGTCGAAGTCGACTGGTTCGAGAGAGACTGATTGTTAACTGTTTTACTGAACCTTACCTTAATTACCAAATGATAATTATAAAGTGACTGCTTGCAATATTCAATATTTTATTATTTACATATTTTTTTCTAGCGTCATACATATGATAAATAACAATAGATAATTTATGATGAAATATTAGGTTTTGGTGTTAAAGGTAAAACCCATTTACCATCGCATTGGCCAGCCACCATAAAGTTCAGAGTTCAACTCAAAAATACTCGAGTCCAAAAAAGTATTCGAATATTCGCAATAATGACTTAAGTCTCGATTCAGGAAACACACCAAGAAAAGTGCAAGTGCGTTGCCGGCCTTTTTAAAATGAGCAAGCTCGTCTGTAAGTCGTATTGGTCCGGAAAAATCGCGGGTGGTGGATTATTCTATAAAGAAATTTTGCAAGCAAGAAAACTCTTAATAAATCGCACAGTCATGGTGGACCGCTAAACGTCCAAATGGTGTGGACGGTACGGTGAGTTTTGTCCCGATGTGCGTTGGTGTAATTTGGAGGCTGGAATTACTCTGAACAATTCATTTAAGTATCCCACGTGGAAAATGCGATAGAAAATGCAATGGCATGCAACACCTCTTCGCAGCACCATTGAATCGAGCCGATCAACTCAGTTGTCGACGATTCTAGCCACTTTCCGCTGGAAGCGGTCAAGTGGAAGGAGCTGGCACTGTGGTGCCCCGGTCCAGAGGCAAGAACCTTGTAAAATTACAAACTGTACCGTCATGAAATACTGTCTCCCTTTGCTGAGCACGCCAAGCTTTTTAGAGGCCAATTTAACCTTCCCTTCCAAGTGATCGCGGAACTTTACGTCATTTGATATGTCAATGCAGAGCATTTCGATGCTGGCTGACGCGAGGCGAGATAAGCGAAGGAGTTCTTTTTACTGGTAAACGCGCAAACCTGTTTCTTTTGAAGTTTAAAGTGGACTAGTAGAGTACTAGTAGAGTCGTCCCCAATCCGAGATTTTTTTAAATTAAAGACTTGCGACACAAGTTTGTTGCGATACTCGATGTCGTGAATACTAGCTCGGCCGGTGTAAAAATCATCGTATAAATGATATATAGAAGAAAGAGCATAGGCAATAGCACGCAGGCTTGTGAAACACTAGCATTAATAAGCTCGTAGTGGATGTTTGCACCGTTTACTACGTCTTTTATGCTTCGATCTGATAAAAACTGGTGATACAATTGCAAAAATTTTCGGGAAGCCCGTAGGCAGGAAACTTTTGAAGAAACACTTTGTGCTAAGTAACGATCAAGGCCTCCCTATTGGACTTCACTGCTTCTGATAGTCAATGAGTCAGATAAATTAGAACATTAGAATCTTAGCTGATTAGTCTTACCAGTAGTGATCCTCAAGGTACCTTATCGGCTGGTAAGTTTATAAAAGATTCAATGATTTTGGAGAATAAGAACGGGTCGGGTCGGGGAGAACGGGTCTTAGCAGTCGCCTTTTTCGGGATTGGGTGCACTAAAGCTGCTTTCCATAAGTTCTGGTTTATGCTTAGGGAGTACCGGAAAAGATGCCTTAGAACCGGTTCTAACACCGAAGCACCCATCTTCAGCACAATAGGAGAGACTTTTGAGTTTTGTACGTGGTAGAGCCGTCCCGCAGTTATATTAGTAGTATAGTTGTTGAACGATCGGGAACCACCAGAGAAAGACCACGCTCTCACAAAATACCAGCGTAAAATAGTAGCTTGATGCTGCTGTGTTTCGTACGGTGAGTGTAGAGAACCGGATACCCTTTTTACTGGAGACGAGGCATTCCATCTGAGTCCTCACGGGTGACAACGCATTTGCATTTTGATTCGTAATCGAGGATAGATGTAATGTGTATGGGCCATAGTAAGCAACCACTTACCATCAGGTGGACTGTGTGCTCGTTTGTTACCTCATCCTATAAAAAAAAACTCCATCAGGCCCACTTGAGTTGTTGACGTCCAGGAAGAGGAGTGTTTTGCACACTGAGCGCTGTGTAAACTGCACATCCAGCATGGAGCAATCACATGAGCAATCAAGGGTCGTCGAAAAGGGCAGAACGTCTACCTGGCCAGCTAATAATATTATATATCTTGTATATCTATTTATATTATCATCATCATCATTTCAGCTCTTCACAAGTCCACTGCTGAACATAGGCCTCCCCCATGGAATGCTACAAAGCACAATCCTGAGCCATCGGTTTCCTGCATGTCTTACCAGATCGTCACTCCATCTAGTGGGGGGTCACCCTACACTTCGCCTACCGGTACGAGGCTGCCACTCGAGAACTTTTTTCCCCATCGGTTGTCGGTTCTTCAAGCTATATTGCCGGCCCATTGCCACTTCAGTTTAATAATCCATCGGTCTATGTCAGTCACTCTGGTTCTAAATTTCTTTTTATCACGCGGAGAAACCCCGAGCATGGCCATCTCCATAGCTCGCTAAGAGAACTTGAGCGTCCTATTTATATAACCAACATTTATCTCCATTAAGTCCATAAACGATACACGTAAGTCAAGAGTAACACTTTACTGCCAGGTCAAATTACCATTATATATAATATATAATACATATTTACTCCTTTCACAGACGCTGGAAATGATGGCACTTGCATACCTCGGATACAGCCTCCCATCGAAAGGATCGTTATTCACATGCGGTGCTCTCTTGTTCCTGCAAGGCTTGAGTGGGATGTGCTACGGCTTCCTGCTCTCCGTGCTCTGCTCGAGCTACAGTTTGTCTTTCTTTATATCTACGGGCAGCTTTTATCCAATGATTTTGCTCTCTGGTTAGTATTATAAAATTATCGCTTCTTAAAATTAGACTTAGAAGAATCTATTACTCCATTTCCTCTGGTGGGTCTCGTAAGAAGCGACTGTGGACTACACCAAAAAGATCTCATGATTTTATAACTAATACTTTTTTTTGATAAAATAAGTTTTTTATAGTAGCATTATTTTGGTTGGTTGGTACGTAGAGCCAGTGTAATCACAGGCCGTGTGGCATTCCATCTTAGTCTTCAAGGACAACGCTTCTTTAGCCTTCCTTCTTTGAGATTGGCTGCAGGTGTTCGTGAACCGCAGTAGCCCCTTACTTATCAAGTAGTAAATTTGTTTGACGCCTCAGTTTCATAAAAAAAGGTAAAGTGGACGCTGTGACTTATGGTCCACTTATATTTTAAAATCTAGATTAAGTATTAAAATGCTAATGCATTTTATCACCTTCGAGTAACTAAAATAGAATGCCAGTTACCAGTAGAAAGGATTTCCAGTTTTTTCATTTTTAAATCATATAAGGAAATAACTCATTTTTAAATAAGTATAAAACTTTTAGCGAATTTATATTTTGGATACTTTTAAAATGGGGTGGTTGGTGTGCGAATATTTTTTGCTTTAGTGGCCTTAGTAACCGTATTTAATTTTAGTCCGCATCATTAACCAGGCTCTTCTCGATTCGAACTTTTAGCAAAAGAGTTTTGTGTTATGATTAAATGTTAAACCACCCAAGTACGATCTCCGCGGGCACCAATGAAATTATTAGTTGCAGTGTTGTAAGAGCTTGGTAGTGAAGAATAACATTACATGTTAGGATTTGAAAGACGTGAAAACCGCCCATGGCGATCTAATTACTTCGTAACCTCTTAGAAACTAAAGGATTCCTGTGACGAACTGCGGTAACTAAGCTGTAACTTTACTCTTTTTATCCACAGGCATCGTCTGGCCTATAGAAGGCATGTCCGCCGGTCTTAGAGCAATCGCGCTCGCTCTGCCCTTCACGATACCCGCGAAGTCACTCAGGGTTATCATGGAGAAGGGATCTTCCATCACAGCGCCGGAGGTCTACTACGGATTCCTCATAACGTTTGCATGGATCGTCCTAACGCTCGGCCTTTGTTTCCTCAGATTAAAATACAAAAAAACGTAGTTACTATTAGTGGGCGGTCGCTCAATCGGTTCGCATGTATATAGCTTACAATTATTTGTTGGTAGCACTGAATATTCGATTGTATACTCTATGAGAGTAAAAAAAGATAGACAATATTCTTTTTAAGGTTAGAAAATAGGCGATGTAAACAAATTGTTTATTTGTGTTAAATTTCGTTAAAGTTTGTTGTTTAAGCGAAGTTTTATTTTTTAAAATAAGGGATCAAAGTCAATTGACGCCCTATGCCCAACCCAATATGGGGCGCTTATTTTTTTGAAAGTATTTATTAAAAATAATATCTGAAATATCTTGGATTTCCGTGAACGCAAATGAAATATGAAAGTATTACCTCAAGAGAATTAAAAGGGCAGCATGGCATAATATTTCAAACATACCTT
>DWHP01000653.1:0-18642 GCA_018247895.1 Parnassius honrathi
CAGCGCCAGCGAATCGAGCCGATCGGAAAGCACTCGGTCGTCGCCGATTCGAGCCGCTCTGCGCTGGATGCGGTCAAGTGGAAGGAGCTGGCACCGGGGAGCACCAGCCCAGAGATGGAAACAGTATTCCATGTGCGGCCAAACTTGCGCCTTGTAAAGTTGCAGGCGGGCAATATTAAGATATATATGTACAATACAATATAAATGATAGGATATATATATATATATACATATAAACAAAATTGAAGTGTCTGTCTTTAATATTGAAATAACTGGTTTCTATTAAGCTTGGGGGTTTATTTGCAAGCTATTAAGACATGAACTACCTTTTTTTATTTTGTCTTTCTCCGGAATAATTGAAGCGAATGTGATGAAAGTTTACGAACAGATGGGGCAATGCCTGGAATAACGTGGCAGAGCCATGCTGGAGCTATATTAGTAGTATAGTTGTAGCACGAATGGGTCGGCTCATCCGGGGTAGGACCACGCTCTCACAGAATACCAGCGTAAAATAGCAGCTTAATTGCTGCTGTGATTTGTATGGTGAGTGTAGACAACCGGAAACCCTTTTTACTAGAAGCGAGGCATTCCATCTCAATCCCCATTGGTAACAACGCATCTGTATTATGATTCTGAATTGAAGATAAATGTAGATGTCTATGGGCCACAGCATCCACTTACCATCAGGTGGATTCGTTTGTCACCATATTCAATAAAACAAATCTCTGTTACCGCAATACTGACTGCGTAGTGGTGGTGTAAGAATATCCACTAACAAATATCATTCTGAGGGATTCGTAAGAGGCGACAGAGGGAAACTGAACAAAGAAATAAGCGGCAACATCCTCCTGATAACAGTAGAATTTAAAAAAAATACTGAATTTGCCAAGCGTGGCAACTATAGCAAATATTTCCTCTGTGAGGGAGTTTATGTTCGGCAGAACTTTAGAGCTTTTAAAAAAATAGTTTGTAACTAGTGTCAGTAGTTTCAAACTAAAATCCGTTTCACGAAAGAAGTCCGCGGAAATACGCGATCTTAATTGTAAAGTAAGAGTTTAGCAGGAAATGTCGATTTTTTATAAAGTATATCAAACGAACACAAAGCCCACCTGATGGTGAATGGATCACGTGGCCCATAAAATACTACATCTATACTCGATTAAGAATTAAAATGGAGATGCGTTGTCACTCCTGAGGACTTAGATGGAATGCCTGGTTTCTTACGCTGGTATTGTGTGAGAGCGTGGTCCTGCCCCGGTCGAGCCGACACATTGCCGCTATAACTACGTATAATATATGTTAGCCACAGCATGGCTCTACCATAAATTTCGCGAAGACTGTGGCTTCGCGGCTAAGATACTTCTTTTGTAAGAAAAACTATTGTTTAACCATAATTCATACTAGAAACTATTAATAAACCACGTTTTGTAATAAGACGAAGTAGGATTAACGTTTTGATACCGTAATAGATTTTGAACGTTGATGAGAGCTTGAATTTGAAAGACCTCTGCCTTCCAGTAACTTATATAAAGGCTCCTATTTACAGATAAAAGTAGAACACTGTATCAATTTGTTTCAGCTATTAAAACAAAAGTACCTAAACTAACAATAGATAACGATATTTAATTGATAAGTTTAGCCTTAATAAGATCAAAGTCACAATCCACGTCTGCCTGTACATTCGCTAAAACTTTTAATCTACTTGATGGTTTTTCACGTTGTTTTCACCATTATTTAAATAATTCGTCGCTTACGCTTTAAAGGGCCTATTCTCGAATTTTTTTTAATACAGGAGGGCAACAAAATATTTTTTATGTACTCTTTCATAATTTTAAAAAATTGAGGTTGCCCCTTTGCAGCGTTAGCGACGAATTTCTCAAAGAATTTCCTTGTATAAATTTTATGTATTTATACATTTAATTATACGAGGTAGAGCCACGCTGCAGCTGTATTTTTTTTTGTAGCAAGAATGACTCGGCTTCACCGGAGAAGGATCAAGTTGTCTCAGAATACCAGTATGAAATATAAGCTTAGAACTGCTGTGTGTGCACTTAGTGTTTTGTATGGTGAGTGTACGAGTACCATTTTAACTGATAACGACTCATTCCATCTTGATCCTTGGAATGACAACGCATCTGCATTTTGATTCTTAATCGAGGATACATGTGGACGTCTATAGACCACGGCAAGTAGATGCCGGTAACATTCATTGTTATGCAGACGACAGCACTGGTGATGCTTCATACACCGGCCGTACCAATATTTCTCAGGAAAACGTTGCCGAGTACCGGCACAAACTTATGTCTGAAGTCGAGACTTTGTTGTACATAATCTCGGACTGGAGGCGACTAAATCTAGTCCAGTTTAATCCCCAGGAGATACAAGTTTGCCCGTTTATCGCTAAAAAGATCTCCTTCGTCGTATCTTCTCAGTTTAAAGGCACTCCCTTTGTTGCGTCAGCCAGTATCGGAATCATCGGCGTCGACATATCGAGTGACGTGCAGTTTCGTGGTCACTTAGAAGAAAAGGCAAAATTGGCCTCTAAAAAGCCCCAGTGCCAGCTCCTTCCATTTGATTGCATCCAGCGCAAAGCAGTTCGAATCATCGGCGACCGAGCTCTTTCCGATCGGCTTGACTCACTGGCACTGCGAAGAGATGTTGCATCTCTTTGCATATTTTTTCGCATCTACCACAAGGAGTGCTCTGAGTAATTGTTCGGACTAATTCCAGCCGCACAATTTCACCATCGCAAATCGCGACAAAACTCACGATATCATCCATACCATTTGGATGACTGGCAGTGTACCACTGTGCGATTTAAAAGAAGGTTTCTTCCTCGCACAATTTCCTTGTGGAATCGACTACCACCAAAGATTTTTCCGGACCGATACAACTTAGAGACTTTCAAGAAAAACGCCTACTTCTTTTTGAAAGGCTGGCAACTTATCTGCTATTTCCCTGGTGTTGCTGTTGCTCATGGGCGGCGGTAATCACTTACCATCAGGTGAGCCGTATGCTCTCCTATAGCAAAAAACAATTCATTATTTTATTTCTCCAAATTAATATGGGACAGCTTGTGTAGTATAACATATTTTATAAAAATAATTTAAATTAAAATCGATTCACAATTGGCCACAATATTGCAGAAAAATGCAAAAAAGAACATACAGTTGAATTGAGAACTTTCTCGCTTTTTTGAAGTTAGCTAAATTTGGTCTTACCCAATTTCAAACGGTTTTATTAGAGATAAATGTAGACAAATGAGCACACAGTTCCCCTGATAGCAAGTGATTGCTGTGGATCCCCCTGAGGGCTATGATGGAGTCTTGTTTCCAGTAAATAGGGTGTCCGGTTCTCTACACTTATCATATCGTTTGGTAAGTGTAGAGAACCGGAGACAGCAGTATTAAGCTTCTTCACGCTGGCTTCTATTTTACGCTGGTATTTTGTGAGGGCGTATTCCTTCCTCGGTCGAGCCGAACTATTCGTGCTACAACCATAATATGGTTACTAGCTGTAACTGTTTTATTTTACACAAGTCTCTGACACGCGTATTTACTTACGTAGCCTACGATACTTTTAATCGAGAATACGTACTACGTATTAATCTCAGTTTTTAAAAGCTGTTTTCTGGCTCTCATAGAACTCATCAGAAATATAACGGTACACTAATCCGATTATTTCATCTCAATTATGTTCAGGTACTATTAAGCCCGCAATATATACCTTTTCTGAGTTCAAATTTGCGCTTGAAATTTTAATAAGCTTTATTGTGCACATACGAGGAAGTCCTTGAAAATCGTTTATATACGTAACAAACATGAAGTTGAACGGGGCGATATTTTTTCATAAAAAACAGAATATTATCATTTATTATGTAAAACTTACCTTACTAAAATTGGCTAAAACCATCGGGTGCTACGACCTGTTTTTTTGTTTTCCTCACACGCATCTAGTGACCCGTTTAAGTAACGATTTACACACATAACGATTTGTTCTTACTATCGAACTGTAACTGCGAAAATAGTTCTTAATATTTAGATATCTCCGTAATGACGGTGGCGTATTCAACTCGACTGGGCAGCGTTCGGGAAACAACAACACATCTTCTCTTCAGGAATACCTCAAAACCTCAGGTATAGCTGTAAACAAAACCAACAACCTGTGCGTGTTACCAGTAATTGCTTACGGATCTGAAACATGGTCCTTCACTGCTGGTGGTATGAGGAAGCTCAAGGTTGCTCAGGGAACTATGGAGAATGACTCGGGTTTTACGGGGAGAACCAGAGCGACCGACGTATTAGTAACGGATTAGTAAGCTGAGGTGGCAGTGGGCCGGCCATATAGTCTGAAAAACCGACAACCGATGGGGATAAAAGGTTCTCGAGCGGCGGCCTTATAACGGTTGGCGAAGTATAAGGTGACCCCCCACTAGATGGAGTAACAAGCTGGTAAGACATGCAGGGAGTTGATGGATGCAAGTGGTTCAGGACTGTGCATTGTGGCGTTCCTTGTTTAGCAGTGTGTTTGTGAAGGGCTGTAATGATGAAGATGATAAATAGCGGTGCAAGAATATCTACTACTTCTAAATATTATCCTGTGGTTGTCTTAAGAAGCGACAAAGAGAGATTGACAAGAAGATGGGCTGAAACCCCTATGTGTCAATCTGTGGATGAGGCCTTTAGGTAATTTTATACTTTCGCGCTCCCCTCGTTTTTTGGCTCTAGAAAATCGAAAAATCATCCCATTTCGATGATTTCTTTTTAAATCATCGTTTTTATGGCGGATTTATGATATCTCACCAGAAAATTTCATGTACTTTAATGACACTTCTTCGAATATAATCGTTCATAACTTTTTTGCAAAGCGTTAAACGAAGTTTATATTTTTTTAAATCTGCACAAAAAAACGAACATTTGGAAAAAATTTACATTGAAAAATGTTTGTTTATTAATTTTTTATCTCACTTAAAGTTTTTAGTACCTGGTTAACCGAGTGTTGCTAAATGCTCGGTATTTTTTTGGAAATCGTGTTTTTTGGAAATTATATTTAGATACAAATTACATACCTACTGATGAAGCATGAATAATATTTTTTGATCTTATTGACATAATAGAAAAAAACTAAACTGGTTATTTGAATAAAAATCATGAGTGCAATTAGTTTAATTTAAATGCTTCGTATTTTTAAAAAATACTAAAAAAGGGGCTCAAAATAATAGATTTTCTCACAAGGCAAGGCAGGACGCAAACCAAGGCACTGCGATTTCGCAACCGCCCGATATCCAATTGAGCTATTACGATCACTAATATAGTCTCAAAATCTACTTTCTTATATTGTAGCAGTTTTTCATTGCCTGAGAACACGGACAAAACGACATTTTCTAAATATGAATTCTAGCTAGATCTATTTATTGTCCCCGAAAACCCCCGGACGCTAAATTTTATGAAAGTCGTTGGAGCCGTTTCTGAGATCCCGATTATATATATATACAAGAATTGCTCGTTTAAATGTATAGGATATGATTTTCTTTAAATGTTATCATAAACGCTCTAGAAAATCGAAATAATTATAAAAGTTAATATTTTGGTATTTTTTTGAGTGTAAGATCGAACGAAGCGAGCTCGGGACTTAGAGCATCCCAACTCGGATAGGTTAGGTTAGAAGTTAGTTATATTATTGCAAACCACTCTTAAGTTCTCTCGTCTGCGCTACGGTATAGAGTTGGGGAGGGAAGCACCACGCCACTCAACGTATTTTAAGAACAGTATTGTATGTGAGGTCGAACATGCGCTTTGTAAAGTTGCAAGCGATGTGCTGGCATGAAATACTGCCTCGTTCTGCTGAGCACGCCAAGCTTTATAGAGGCTAATTTGGTGTTCCCCTCCAAGTGACCAGGAAACTGCACACTAGTCGATATGTCGACGCCGGGTATTCTGATGCTAGCTGAGGTAGCAAGGGGAGTGCCTTCAAACTGAGGAGATGCGACAAAGGGGTTCTTTTTAGTGGTAAACCAGCAAAGTTGTGTCCTCTGTTGATTGAATTGGACCAGATTTAGTCGCCTTCAATCCGAGACTTTGTTAAGCAAAGACTCGACTCAAGTTTGTCCCGGTACTTAGCGACGATTTCCCGAGAAATATTAGCATGGCCGGTGTATAAAGCAACACCAGTGCTGTCGCTGTATAGCGATGAATGTTGTCAGTTTGCAATATATCACTGATATGCAGAAGAAACAGCGTTGGTGATAACACGCAGCCTTGTGGAATACCAGCTTTAATAGGCTTGTAATCAGAGCATGCACCGTCTACTACGACCTTGATGCTCTGATTGGCAAGAAAACTAGTGATCCAATCGCACAATTTCTCGGGAAGCCCGTAGGAAGGGATCTTGTTAAAACTAACGGCCAACGCCTCCCACTTGGACTCTACCGCCTCCATCCATCTACGGGTAAGGAAGAACAGAAGGTCACCAGCTGATCGACCACAACCGAAACCGTATTGGCGGTCACTGATCAGCTGGTGATCCTCAAGGTACCTCATGAGCTTTTACAATAGACTCCATTGTTTTGGAGAACAAGGAGATGATGACAATAGGTCTGTGGTTGGATGTGTCTGAGCGGTCGCCTCTTTTGTGGATCGGATGGACGAAGGCTCTCTTCCGAGATTTCGGGATTACGCCTTGAGGAGTACCGGAAAGGACGCGTTAAAACCGGTGCCAACTCCAGAGCACACGTCTTCAGCACAGTGGGAGGGACCCTATCAGGCCCAATCCACTTACTGACGTCCAGCGAGAAGAGTGATTTGCGAACCGAGCGCTGTGTAAACCGCACATCCGGCATGGAGACTCACATCGCGTGATGGTCGGCGGTGTGTTCCCTCGTCTTCAAGAGTCCAGTTGGACGCAAAGATAGAGCCTAACAGAACGGCTTTCTCCTTTGCGACATGGGCCAGTGAGTCGTCCTCTCTGTGTAGAGATGGAAGAGATGACTGACAGAAGTTCCCTTGGACAGCCTTGGCTAGAGACCAGAACGCACGTGTTTCCGAAGGTAGGCGAACTAGCTTCTCGCTAATTCTGCCGATGTGCTCAGACCTTGCCTTGGCAATGACTCTTTTGAGGGACCTGGAGGCGGAATTATACTTCTTGTTTAAGAGCGCTGGTGTTTACATCTCGAGACGTCGATGGGTCAGCCCAGACCCGGTAGCACTCCTGCTTATAGCGTGATGCTACTTTACAGGAGCGACCAAACCTTGGCTAGGATCTGCCTCCGATGACCACCACAGAGGATGAAATAAGAAATTCCATACCCTGAATTACCACATCGGCGACAGAATCAGCATTAACGCTAGGATCATTCAGTGAGAAGCAAGCCCGCCCCCAAGGGTGGGATGCAAAATAAAGACCGCATTCCACCCTAATCGGCTGACCTATAGTGCCAAACACAGCGGCAGTCTGCAGAATGCGACTGCGACGTTAGTGTAACTGGCACCACTTTCCGGAAAAGACAATGGCCCAACGAGTCTAATGGGGCGTCGACAGAAACCTGATATCCGACGGGATGGGAGGTCAGTAGAAGTTCCAACAGAGATGGTATAGGATCTTCCACATCTGGAATCCGCGTAGGTGCAGTAACCAGTTGTGTCAGACCATATGCCAAAACAGTCATAAACAGATCTCCCCGATTTTTACGTAGTAGAGCCATGCTGCAGTTATATTAGTATAGTTTTAGCACGTATGGGTCGGCTCGATTCATGGTGACAACACATCTGCGTTTTGATTCGTAATCGAGGATAGATGTAGATGTCTATAGGTCACAACAACCACTTACCATCAGGTGGACTGTGATCTCGTTTGTCGCCCTATTCCATAAAAAAAATGATCGGCTAAACGTGAACCAAGCCATTCGGCGTAGATGGCGTTAAAATCGTCAAGGATCACGATCTCTTCGGATGGGATCTGCTGTAGCACGGTATCTGAAGCCATTTGGACGTGGTCAAGGAATCGGTCTGTTTCGGTGTTACCGTTATGGGACCTACAGAGGCACACGTAGACGCAAGGATGGTCGTCTCTGTCTACGCGTAGCTGTAGGATGGACAGGTCCGTACCTTCAAGACTGCCAAGGTGTCGAAAACAGATGTCCTTTTTGACGTATATGCAAACTCCAGCCCGGGGCACAAAGGAATGTTGTAATGTGTACCTAGGGTAGGATTGATACGAAGTATCATAAGCTAGAGAGGACACCTGAGTCTCGGTTAAAAAGAGCAAGGCCGTCTTTGCCATCTCCGGATGGTATCAAGAATGCGCGGAGCAACCTCCCACGCTCGGAAGGAGTAGGATAACTTGGTCGTGGATGCTCAGCGAGGGATTCTCCGTCACTGGGGGTGCAGGTACCCTCCTGGGATAGTTCTTCACTTAATCCCTTCCGCCCAGATATTCGAGTAGATCAGACGTGTTTATTTTGTTTTTCGCAATTAATTAATATTCTAGTATATTAAAATTCTTTTAAAATAATATTAGTGGAATAGTAGATCATACGTTACGAAGAGCATCAAGCTTAAAATTGTCACCGCTGTGTGGATGCGTGTGAGACGAAAGAATACAATCATAGAAGAAATAAATACACTGTTATGCATATGAGTTACCTTTGCAATCTACTATCTCATCTTTTGAGCATAAGCACTACATCTAAACAAACTGAGACAGCATTTGTAGTATATATGAATTAAGTAATAATTACCATCTAGTGATCTACTAATACTACACTTTGTAAGAAATCGTCGCTTGCCACCAATTAGTTTTGACCTCTCACGTCTTGGATCACTTTTATAGTGGTTAAGTTAGTGTATTCTACGCTGTCCGCATAGTAGCTGTATTTACAATCTACGAATAATTTCTGTTGTCCTAGTACATCTAAGTACGGGTACAACATGCCGCTAAAGAGAACCCTGCCGCTAACACCTACAAATTTAAATGTTTGTGTAGTTCATTCTCACGCACACTCAGATCCAAATTTGAGTATATCTGTGGATATCGAGGATGCATTATCTAATGTGATGCAGCATAATTTTAACACTAAAAGGAAGAGGGAAAATTTAGGAAAAAAGAGTGATTTAGATGACTTTAAGTCATTAATGACGAATATGTTCCAAGAACTGAAGACTACCATGAACGAGATAAAAGATCAAAACAACGAGATTAAGGAATCAGTTAAATTCACAGCCGCAAAATATGATGGGGTATTGGAAAAATTGCAATAAATTGAAAAGGACATAGCTGAAGATGGGAAATACATAGGTTAATTAGAAGATAAAATATACCAACTAGATAGCTACAGCTTATAAATAAGAAATGTACCAAAAGCTAATGATGAAAGTAAGCAGGGACTCTGTAAAATAGTCATTGAAATAGATATAATTATCAACGTGCCGATACATGAAGCCGATGTGAAGGTTATATTCCGTATTAACGCTGAGAAAACCAAACCGCTCGTAATCGACCTTAAATCTGTCATTTTTAAGGAACGGATTTTGCATGCTCTCAAAATATTCAAAAAAGAAAACAAGGAAAATAAATTGAAAACTAAGCATTTAAAGATGGATATGCCTAGTGTCCCAATTATTATATCTGAGAATGTTACCACAAAAACTAAGCCACTGTTCTTCTTAGCGAGAGAATACGGATCCAAAACAACTTTAAATATTGTCGGACATCGTATGGAAAGGTGTTTCTCAGAAAAGAAGATAGTGCACCACTTAATCGGATTGAGGCAGAAATCGACATAAGTAAACTAAGAAATAAATTGTGACTAATCTTATCCATCACAGATTTAATTATCTGTTATGGTATCAAATATATTCGTTCCACCTATTTACTCAAAGAAAATATTTCTATACTTAAATTAGTTTCATCAAAATATTTATACTTTACTTTATTAATATCGAATAGCGTATCGCAGCGCCTGCTTTGTACACGAACACATTACATTACTGCCACTCAAATTCATGTCATAATTACTCTCACACAAATACAGACACTTACTATTATCCATAAACCATACAATATAACTCATTACACAATACAACTCATTGATCTATATTACCGCTGCCTGAAACTGACTAACATTTTTATTATGTTTGTACACGTACTCTGCAGTCCATCCATCTTCTCTATTGAAATTAGTATGTTTTTTTAAATTTCAATAGCCTCTCATATCAATCTTGTTAGGAATCGGTGTTCTTTTACAAGGACTTATGGTTTATCAAATCTGATGTAATGGTAGGGACGATCTTGAACATTTTCACAGACTGCCTATGTCTATGTCAACTCTTACGACTCCCACGGAACGATATGGGGTAGTTGATATTTTACACCACCAATACACGATAAAATTATTTTTTTTTAATAAATAGTATGTCTTCTTTTGCAATAAGGAATGTAATAAAGAATAAATAAATAATTTGTTACGTGTATATGTCGAATTTTTATTACATAATCCTCCTTAATAACGAGCATAAAAACGAAACACAAACTACTAATATATGGTTACACAAAGACGATAATACATATGTAGATATTAAACCATTGCCTCGTCTTTATCAACGTGTAAACTGAACGTTTATCAATATTCAATTACAGCCGTCCAGGCTTTGTGCTTTTCAGTCACAGATATTCCAGTAAATCTAATTACATACATCCATGATACCTAGTACTGTTTGGATAATACTTTATATTTTTCTGTTCAAGAATAATTTGAGTAACTCATGATTTATTCATGAACAAAATTGTACGTATATTGAAATTACTGCCTTTTATTGAGCTAAGTGTTATTTGTATGCCGTTAAGACGTGAAGAACCATATTTAAATGTTTATCTGTCTTTCTGTCAGTAAGCCTGCCTGTCTGGGATAATCTTCGGAACGGCTGACCGTGTGAACTGGTTGTGATGGAACTTCGCGAACAGAACGAGAGCAATGCCAGGAGTGATTTAAGCCATATTTCATCCTAAAAAATCTAGAGATTGATGAAATAAGTAGTCTTTGATAATTATCGTAAATTTAAATGACGCCACATTAAACGATATAATGTAGGCAAAACCGAAGCGAGATATATGTATATAACGTTTTAAATATTTTAACGACATTCGAAATATGCGAACTTAGTAGCGAAATATCACGCAGTTGAATTAAACGAAGATTTTTTCTCGTTCTGTAATAATTTGCAATTGCAATCTGGGTTCTCATATCAAGAATAGTACGGTACGTGACTGCTGTGTCCCCTAGACATCTATATTTATCCTCGATTAAGAATCAAAATGCGTTATCACCCCTGAGCACTAAGACGAAATGCCTCGTTCCCAGGAAAAATGTGCTTCTGTAAACTCACATTACGAAATATATATTATAGCAGCGTTATGGTACCACTTTACGCTAGTATTCTGTGAGATCTTGGTCCTTCCCCGTTAGAGTGGACCTATTCTTGCTACAACCATAATAAAACTGCAGCATGACTTTGACACCTTTAAGATATTTCAGGGAAATATAGCAGTGATTTTATATGTAGGTAGCTTCTAACTTCTTGTTCTTAAAGTGAAGTGTTATTTTTATATAGAACCGTAGATGCCGTTTCACACGTTCTTTATACAAAGGAATGTGACTGTATTGCATGCGTCAACGAAACGTCATTTTTATATAGAACCGTAGACGGCGTTTCATGCGTTTGGTATACAAAGGAATGCGACTGTATTGCATGTGTCAACGAAGCGTCATTTTTGTGTAGAACCGTAGACGGCGTTCCACGCGTTTGGTATACATAGGAATGCGACTGCACGACCAATTGACGTCCCGATCTGGGAACATCTTCATGACTAAATACACCACGTCATAACTTTGCGGTTTTATTTGCAATATTATTTAAAAATTTAGTATCAGGAAAATCACTACTGCATTAATACGAAATCATTTGATACGTATATATGTTTATGATTTTTTACGTAGTTTATGGGCCAGAGAATGATATAGGCTACTTTAATCCCGGAAATATGCAAGGTTTAGTTTGGTTCGGAAATATGCAACTATCTTGATTACATGAGTACATCAACGCTTGAAGACATAAATACATAAGAGCGTGCTCCTGCCCACGCGGACTCCCGGGCGGAGTGGAGTCCCATCACCTACGTGTTTTTGTTTTAATATAACATAATACTTTTGATGTAAGCAATATATAGGTGTTGCTTTTTTTAACTATGATAAGGATTTAGGAAGGGAGAACTGCACATATTACGAATATCTTTCCTTCTCACATCTATCAGACTGCCCTTCCTACATATAAGACCTGAAAATTATTTCGATAAAAACCAGCCATATTGAAAAAGCCGTCAAAACAGATTATACGCATAAGATAGTTTGTCAGACTCTTTTCTGCTTCAAAAACCTCTCATAAATAAGAGGATGTCATGTCCGTGACCACTTAGAGACATTTTTAAATGTACCGATAATTGTATAGTAAACATTGCCTCATCGCTATATTCAATTTAGTAAGCCATAGATTTTTATTTCTTGTTATTATTTTAACAATTACCAACAGGTGTCACTGTTCACTTTTAATAAATATTCTCCAAATATTTACAATGGTATTCGGCTCAAATTGGTGGTTTCGTAAAAGGACGTGGTAAACACTGTTATTGACTATGGCTAGATGTTCTTGAGCACCCTCTCACTTTACAAGAAATACGTTTAAAGCAAAACTTTTAAAACTTTGCAATGACAATAAACAACGCGACTTGCAGAAGCTGAAATAAAGTTTATGGGGGGGTCAGAGACTTAAGACTCTTGAGGCATTACTAAATGACACAAAAATAATCTATATTCTTCTTCCTTTAAAGCATAGTATAAAGAGACCAAATATGACCGCTTGACATTTTATTTCCACGTTTGAATTACACGCAACATTTTCAATAGATTTGAATCTTTTTGCTTACTTGAAAATTAAGTTGGAAAAATGGAGACAAATATATTTAATCAATTTATGTAGAATTCATTTATGTAGAATCAATTTATGTAGATTCTCTCTTCATCCTGCCCTAACCCGGTATAAATATCATTAATTAGGGCAACTTATTTTCAGAGGAAGTTAAAATGAATTCGTCTATGTTTAAAATAGATTTTTTGAATTGAAAGTTTAGCAAAAGTATGAGGTATATTTTTTGAGAACGACGTAAATAAGCAAAAATAATCATCATGAAAGCAAAGTACCGCTCAGGAGCGTGCTTTTGGCAGACAGATTGACGATCGCAATACAAGACGCGTTAATTCCCGTAGCCGTTCTGAACATTCTGTCTGGCTCTGACGTAACCGATATGGTTATTCAGCCATACATTGAAAGCCATTAAATTTTTCGTGACTTTTCTCCTAATAATCTCATATCCTGCAATGTAACTGGAACTCATTTACGCCGTCTCTACACGAAAAATGAATTATAGTTTAGCCCTAGTCTTCCTTAATTTCTTTTTCATATTTTCTTAGTGCATATCTACGTTATACGAATAATATACTAATAAGGCCCAATATACCAATTAAAATTGTTTACAAAGATTTCCCTGCAAAAAATTCCTCACTTATTATTTTAAAGAACGCCTTTTTTAAAATGCTTTCGATTAAACATTCCACTCAACGAGGAAAACAAACTATTTGATGTTTCGCCCTTCAAATAACTTATAACCAACCATTATTTTCACTCAACCCCGACGCAGATAATATATATTCAATAAAATCGCTGTAACTTATGAGTAAGAGTTTATTGATATATATATAAGGATGCAAGTATTACTGAGCCCGGACGAGCTACCTCGGTACTGGGAATCGGGGGTCCACTAACAAATCAGATGTCAAATAATGACTTACATTGGTGATTTCGATTGGACCAAAGAAGACTATATACGTGATGGATAATTGACTTGACTAAGGGTGTCTCGAAGTGTAATTTTTTTCATGACAGGACAAAAAAATTTGTACATTCCATAATAATTTCTATACAGGGTTATTTGCAGTGTACGGCCAAATTAGCAGAGTAGGTTCAGAATAAGTAATATAAGTGAAGAGTGAAGCAAAATTAATTTAAATAAATCTCAACATTCTGTCCCTTTTATCTTTTAAATTCAGTATGCGTAGTAATGCATTATTTTAACTGATTTTCATCTATAAATATCTAACGCCTACCTATTTTACTACGCATGCACACATTCGTAAGGATCGCTCGGTCGGCAAAAACGTTGCGAGTTGATTCGCACACAGAAAAGTGCGCGTACGCGTTTTTGTTACCCATAAATCACAATGAGTTTGGGATAATTTCAAATAAAAGTAGAAACCTTATTTACTCATATTTTTTTAAAAACTGAAATAACGGTATATATTATTTATATTATATTTGAACTTAAATATGAGATTTGTCTACTCTCGTCCATATTATACCTATGCCTGCAGTTATTGGGAGCTACGCTCAAAATTGTTGACGAAAATGATTAACTAGGATAAATTGTCCATCCAGGTAAGTTCAACTTCGAACAAGTCTATCCATCAGATCAATCGACGGATCCAAATCATCTGGTCAAATTTGGGAAGTTACAAACATATACCTCAAAACTTGAAAACGGTGGTTGTACACAACCCAACTGATCAGTAAGCTGAAATAGTGATGGGCCGCCAATTAGCTCGAAGAACCGACAATCAATGGGGCAGAAAGGTTCCGGAGTAGCTCCCCCGTAATTGTGAGCGAAATGTAGAGCACTCCCTTCTCTAGATGGAGTAACTACCTGATAAGGAATGAAAGAAGTCGATGGATGGAAGCTCAAGTAAGCAATCCGAGCCCTTGTTCAGCAATTTACTATACTGATGATGATGATGATGATATAACTAATCGAGTCTCTAACCACAAGAAAAGTGTTCGATATTTCGGCGAATGTTATTCTGTTTAGGATGCTGTCATGAGAATAGAACACCTCGCCCGGATCGTTGCTAGGGCGGTGCGTTCGATGCAGCTCACTTGTGTCTGTGTGCTGACTGTTACAGGTTACAGTTTACAATGTCGCGTGTGTGCGTGCCACTTCGTTGTGAACTTGTTGGTCAAGCTATGAGGGGTTAAGATATTAATGCGTTTCAACGATTAGCATTGCTAAGATCTTGCTTGAAATAAGTACAATATTAATTTTAAAATCGATTTACACACGAGTACATATAAGTTTTTTTTTCTTCATTTCGTTAAACAAAGAAAATGTTCAGTTGGATCAAACTTTTGTCCACGGTCGATCTGTTTATCTAATATTATTAAATACGTATATATTACATTACTAAACTTCATTCTCATTACAAGACATAGTTTTTTGTTGGTCTCTGTTTTATGGTTAAATAATATTTTTATATATTATATTATATAATAAGGCATGCAAACAAGTTCACAGTTCACCCAATAGTAAGTAGATGTTGTGGCCCACAGACATCTACATCTATCCTTAATTAAGAATCAAAATGCGCATGTGTTGTCACCCCTGACGATTAAGATGGAACGCGTCACAGTCACCATACAAAACACATCAGCATTAACGTGCTATTTTACGCTGGTTTGAAGTCAGCTGGTGGCTGGTGGAACTTGTTCCATCGCCGTTCGAGCCCACCGCCCATTCGTGCGTCAAACGATATTATATGTACACCATAAATATATTATAATATAAATATATTATTTTGTATAATTAGTTATATTATATTATTTTATAATTATTAGTTTTCGTTGGTATTGATTAATCATGCAAGTTTATTTATCGAGAAGTTCTCAATTCGAATATTTTTTTGCAAACGCAACAACAAATAAAGTATGCATTTTGTAATTTTGTAAGAAAATACGACTTCCTGACAAGAATTTCCAGCACATTAAGACTTTTTTTTTGTAAAGTGATTCTACGTGGCCAGTTTCAATGAGTGCAACATCTACCGTTTACATCTTCTTTACCTATATATAGAATAGAATAGAATAATTTTTATTCAATATAGATTATAAATAATTATTTTTGAAAGTAATTTTTCTTTCTTTAATCACTGGTTCGTAAAAAATCCTCTGTCCTGAGAAGAACCAGCAAGAAACGCAGCGGTTCTACCTATCTGAAACACACGGTTGTTAGAAATATTTTTTATAGCACGGTATGGTTTTTAATACTATGTCTTAGTGCTACAATCATATTATAGTATAGTATAGTATAAATACCGGTAGTTTTATTTTCTTTAATTCCTTGTTAAAGGATGATGCTTTCAATTCTTGAAACCCTTATGAACTTTATCAAAACACGAAGCGGACTTACATAATTTAATCGCTGGAAAGTCTGCCCTGGAAACTGTGTGAATTAAGGGGAGGTGGGTGGGGATGAGCGCGAGCGCTAGGCGCTGGATTTGCAACGGGAAATGCAAGTAAAATAGAAACGAGGAAATACCTCGTATTCCATGATGCTTTGATATTACTCTTTTATTAAGCGAAAACAGCCTTAATTTAATTCAAAGCAAAAGCGAAGACGTTACCATAATACGATATGATATCCTTGCCCGTCGCTGGAATACCTATAAACATTAAACAACCATTCAACGCAGCTTTAAATTTCCTTATTTTTACAGATTTATTTTATTTTTTGTTTAGTGGGTACTCAAAATTTTTTATTTCTTTTATTTCCTTTGCGTTGTTTTATATATCGGATGCCTATAAAACACTTTGGTATTTCAACAATTTTTCTAAATCTATATATTTCAAGACTCTAAACCAAATGAAACCGTTTTTTTTTAATTTACTTCTATATAGAATAAAGATGACAAGCGACAGGAAAGTAGTTGTTGCAGACAACATACACCTTCAGACGCGGTGTAACCCAGGGTCTCCGGTTGTCTACTCTCACCACACGAAACGCAGCATTATTCTGCTATTTCACCCATGTCCAGCTGTGCCGTTGTCCAGTCGACCTTCGTCTGGGCAGCTCAGGGCCGTAACACCACTTTTACTCCTTATTAAAAGTTATTTTTTACTCTATTGAATAGACTAAGGAGTATCACAATCTCAATGTCGTCTGAATAGTTACATTAAAAACGTCATCCCCTATTTTGCCACCCTGAGGGGTAAGATTTTTCTCCAAGTTTATGCAGGGCAGCCCCTCAAGAATGGAATCATCGATTCAATTAATAAAGATTGTGTACCATACAAAAAAAGTATCTTCCTTTTATGAAGTCGGATAAAATTCTCTTTAAAAACAGTAAAGCTCGAATTAAATGTTATAAATAGAGACAACATAGTAGTACGTCCAATCTTCAATAGTCATTTGGCTTATGCCATCACCTCGTAAATTATTAAATCCAACCGAGCGTCGACGTCTGAACACACCCATTTCACAAATTAATCTGCACGTCGTCACTACGTAGAATGAAAACAATGGACTTTACAAAATGTGAATGTAATCGAGTACGGGTTTATTTTAGTGTATTTACTTGTTTTATTAAATACCATATCAGAAATGAAAATTTACGTATTTAAATACGTAGATTTCTTTATAACATAATGGTACACAACATAGTTTCAGCAACTCCACGACTGAACGCGTGTTTGCGTACTTTTTTTCATAAAATATGAGTGACAAACGAGTGGATATTGAGGCCTTTAGATATCTAAATTTATCTTCGATTAAGATTCAGCTAAGATGGAATGCCCTTTTTTCAGGAAAAAAGGGTCACCAAACGAAACACGGCAGCAACAACGCTGATATTCTGAGAGAGTGTAGTCCTTCCCTGTTCGAGCCGACCCATTCGTGCTACAACCATTATATACCTGCAGCGTGGCTCTACCACATGATAACTCTACCGCGTGTAAGTAAAAATTAATGTTATTAGAGCCATCCTAACCTCTCGAGAAATCCTAACAAATTTCTGATATCAACAATATCCCGGTGAGCGACCCCGGTACTTCGAATTACGTAGCCCTGTAGTTAGCGATCGCAGACCACATGATGGTAAGTAGCTACTGCTGTCCGCCAAGCAAGTACCTGCAGCCAAGTTCAAACAAAGGAGGCTACAGATGCGGTGTCACCTCTAAGGACTAAGACGGAATGCCTCACGGCTCATAATTATTCTGGATCTATATTTCCCCATTGCCATTTCAGCTAACTAATCTATTTTTCATTTGCTGACTTGTAAAAGAGATTAAGCACTAAAGTAAAATATCATATTTTTATTATATGACTCTCTAATTTGCTAGTCTTCTCTGCATTATCGATAATTTAAAAAAAATCTTTCGTTAATATTTATACCTTTAAATTAAATAGTTGAATAATGATTACCTATACAAAAAAAAAGAAAACAGATCTTGTTTTTCTTTCCATTACCATTTTATCATCCCGCTAAAGTGCACTGGACACGGGCGCCTCTCATCGTGTAGTACGTTTCTAGGGCAGGCGGAAAAAGGTACATTGACCTTTGACGATGTCATCGGGGTTGGCAATCTTTTTTGTTTAGGTTCATTTTTTATCCTTTTATCATTACATACATTATAAGAGTGGAAGATAAGGGTGCCGAGTGCGAAGTTCTTTACAGGCCCTATGTCTATTATTATATTATATAGAAGGAAGATTATC
>DWHP01000654.1:0-18625 GCA_018247895.1 Parnassius honrathi
ATATACATATATATATATATATATATATATACATCAATTTACATAATATATATAAATAACTATGAATATATACGTCTGATAACAGGATAATGACATGGATGATTCAAGTATGCAGCGTTGTTTTTAAAAGATGATTACGCACCAATTTTTTAAAGGCAAACTTATTGTGAGCTTTTTTGATATCATCGGGCAAGGAGTTCCAAAGTCGTGTAACCTGAACTGTAAAGGAGTTACCATAGAACTCGGTGAAGTGAACAGGAATATTTAATTTGTTGTTGGAAGAAGAACGTAGAACCCTATCATGAGATGAGGAGAGATAGTGAAATTTATTCTTAAGATAAGAAGGTGAAAATGGGTCATTTTAATATGGAAAAAAGAACAGAAAAGTAATATCTTGGAATTGCGCCTCTGCCGGATTGTAAGCTAATTTAGCTTAGATCTATACTGCGAAATATTCTCATATTTACGGAGCTCAAAAATAAATCTTATACAGTTATTGAGAACGTATTCCAGCTTGTTCAGAAGATCCTGGAACGGATCTGGGTAACACACATCTGCATAATCAATTTTCAAGGTTTCAAAAAAGCTGATTTTTTAGCCGAAGTTGTAGTAACCGAAGCTGAACTTTCAATCGGACACTTAATACAAATTAAAGACTTTCAAGAAAAGAGCCCAGTCTGTCGGCCACTACATAATAATACAATCTTATAGAAACACTGACAACAAAATAATCTAATTATAAGAGTCGCTTTTCCTACGGAATGAACCCGAAAAAGCTGTGGGTATTTGGTACCAACATATTTATTACATTCTGGCGTGGACGTAACGTTTTATAGATTGTCGGTAGAACGTATAGTGCTATTATTATATCATAGCTATTGTCAAGGGCTCTGTGGCGATTATATTTTTTATAGAAAATGGGTGACCAAACGAGCACACAGTCCATCTGACAGTAAGTGGATACTGTGGCCCATAGACATCTACATCTATCCTCGCTTAAGAATCAAAATGTGACTGCTTTGTCACCCCCAAGGGCTCAGATGAAATGCCTCATTTCCAGTAAAAAGGGTATCTGGTTTTCTACACTGACTATACGAAATACATCAGCATTAAGCTGCTCGCGCAGTCCAGCCGATCCGTTCATACCACAGCTATAAAGCTGCTCTGTAACATTTTGCCATTCTAACACATTTTTACACCAAAAATTGTGCAACCTATTTTATTGTAAATGTTACCGTGGAAAAATATCCATTCTTGCTATAACCACGCTGGAACACGAATACCAACGTTAAATAGCAGCATAATGATTCTGTATTTCGTGTGGTAAGTGTCGAGAACCTAAAAAAGAATTTTAAATTTTGTAAAATATTTTAAAACCATTGACATTAAGAAAATCGCAGATTTGTGGGAGAGAGATTTCATAAATACAGTCGCGCCTCTACTATGTAGGTATTATTTTAACCCTTTTGTTAATTTTTCAGATACTAGATAGCAATTGGGATATTATTGACGGGAAAAATAAATAAAATAATATCATTACAAAAAGAGTATCTATTGCAGGAATGCAACATTGCATCCATAATGCTGAACAATGAAGAAAGATATCATCATCATCATGATAATAATTACAGCCCTTCACAAGTCCACTGCTAAACATAGGCAAGGAATGCCACAAAGCACGGTCCTGAGCCACCTGCATCCATCGACTTTCTGCATGTCTTATCAGGTCGTCACTCGACCTAGTGGGGGGTCACCCTGCACTTCGCTTACCGGTACCAGGCTGCTACTCGAAAACTTTTTTACCAATCGGTTCTTCGAGCTGTATGGTCAGCCCATTGCCACTTCAGGCTACTAATCCGTTGGGCTATGTCGGTCACTCTGGTTCCACTGTGGATATCCTCATTTATAAGTTTATCACGCAGAAAAACCCCGAGCACAGCTCCCTCCATAGCTCGCCGAGCGACTTTGAGCGTCCTCCTCATACGGCTAGGAGTGAAGGACCACGTCTCACTTCCATACGTCATCACTGGCAACACACACTGGTTGTATAGTCTCGTTTTCAGGTTTTGAGGTATAGCTGACGCGAAGTTGTGTCGTAATTACCCGATCGCTACCCAGCCGCGTTGAATCCGTCGATTGACCTCTCGGTCGAAGTTGGACTTACCTAGTCGGACTGCCTGTCCCAGGTAAACGTACTCGTCAACAACTGCAAGCATAGTGCTCCCAACAACTACCGGGATAGGTGTGACATGGACAATAAACATGATCTTAGTTTTGTACATGTTCATCCTAAGACTGATCCGTTGGGAGACACCATTGAGGTCATTGAGCATAGTGCTTAGGTCCTCCAGCGATTCTGCGATAAGGACTATATCGTCGGCAAATGGAAGGTGAGTGATGTACTCGCCATTGATGTTAATACCGTATCCTTTCCAGTCCAGTAGCTTGAAAATGTCTTCGAATGCAGCGGTGAAGAGTTTCGGAAATATAACGTCATCCTGTCTTACACCTCTCTGCAGTACTCGGATAACCATCGTAGCCCTACTGTATAAACACTTCAGCACTTCGATATACCGACAGTAAACTTTGCCGTGTAGTGGTGGTTGAGAAAATCCACTACCCCATGTCTTCCCGTGGGTGTCGTAAGAGGCGACAGAGGGAGACATGCAGGAGATCAGCAGCAGCATCTTCCTGATAACAACAATGATATAATAAAAAACTGCGGTTGCCAACCCGTTCGCCAAGCGTGGCAACTATGGAAAACATCCTCCCATGAGTAAACGACCCTACAAGCCATTTATTGGTCGATGGACGCTATTACCCGTAGGCACCTACATTTATTCGCGATTAAGAATTAAAATGCTGACGCGTTACCACGCTTAAAGAAAAGAGAATGCCTCGCTACCAATAATAAGGATCCCCAAATATCTACACCAACCATACGAAATACTAATACATTATGTCATTCAAGACAGCTTACCGTTAGTTTGCTTTGTAATTAATATTTGATAATAAAAAAAAAGGCATTCAAGCCTTTTTTTTTCAAATTTACTCCATTTTGTGAATTTCGTCTATTGCTGTACATTAGCATTTCAAAGACTCATAGACGAAGTACGGTCTTAAGTCAAATGTATCCGTAGACTAGCTTTACCATATTTCTTATTTCCATAATAGTATTTTATTTATATCTTTGGTCAAACTTACAGGTAGAAAATTACGATTGAGCGATCCCTTTACATTTATCGGGCTTTTTCGATTCAATGATCAAATCAGTTACGCGTATAGTTCTTCACAATCCAATTTTTCGAAAATAAGTACTGTGAAACGTAAAAATATTAATATTCAGAAGAATAAATAGTAGATAATCTTGTCTATATAATATTATTTTTAATGTCTATTTTACCTTTTACATTTGTGCATGTGTAACGTGTAATGTCCATGTCACACCTATGCCGGTAGTTGTTGGGAGCACACTAAGCTCGAAGTTGTTGACGAGTACGTTTACCTACGACAAATAGTCCGACTAAGTAACTCCAACTTCGACCGAGAGATCAACCGACGGATTCAACTCGGCGGAGCAGCGTTCTGGAAATAACAACACATGTTCTCGTCAGGTATACCTCAAAACCTGAAAAGGAGATTGTACGACTAGTGCGTGTTGCCAGTGATAACTTATGGATCTGAGACGTGGTCCTTCACTACTGGCCGTATGAGGACGTTCAAAGTTGCTTAACGAGCTATGGAGAGGGCTATGCTCGTGGTTTCTCTGCGTGATAAATTTGGAAATGAGGATATTCGCTGTAGAACCAGAGTGACCGACATAGCTCAACGGATTAGTAAGTTGAAGTGGCAATGGGCTGGCCATATAGCTGGAATAACCGACAACCGATGGGGAAAAAAGGTTCTTTAGTGGCAGTCTCGTACCGGTTGGAGAAATGTAGGACGACTTCCCATTAGATGGAATGACGACCTGGTAAGACATGTAGTTAGTCCATGGATGCAGGTGGCTCAGGACCATGTTTTGTGGCATTACTTGCGGGATGATGATGATTTGTGTGCGAGGTTTGTAAGATTTGTAAATTAGTCTACAAGTTCTATGCAATCATCGTATGATCATTTTCGTCGCTCTTAAGTACCTTAGATGCTACTGCACTGCTGGATATAGGCCATCTAAACTATAAAATAGAATTCGCATTACGTTCAGCAATCGGATTCTTGATCGCAGTAACGAGTACGTTAAACGCTGTTTAAAATTGCCAGTATGGTTTTTTAGTCCTTGCAATTTTTAAAATGGATATTTTGATGTCTATTTTTTCACATGTACCCGGTTTTCATATTGAAAACGCTTCGTTTTCCCCTAGGGCCCGTTTCACAGTGTGTACGAAGTTCATTAAAACACATTTATAAAACAAAATACTACTACAACTTAACACTATACTACATTTTAAATTTATTTCATTTTAAGTCTTCGGGAGTTGCTGCTTAAATAATTCGTAATATACACATCGTATATGTATAATAGACAACGAAACCGTTCTTGAAATAGAAATTTGGTATTAGTCGACTTATTCATGACAAGAAGGAGCGTTGTATTTTCCAACACAGCAGTGCCTATACTTCTGTATTTCTTCTTTGAAGCATTCCAGCTTAGCCCTCAGTGGGGATAATGCATTCGTAGCCTTTGTTGGTTGCAGGTGTCCATGGTCTGACTTGTCCCTTACCAGCAAGTCGACTGTCACTTCGTTTATGACTTCAATTTTTATTAAACAAAATGCAACCACAGTATCCCATTTACGCGTAAAGTTCACCGTAATTCGATTCGAATGTACTAGTAATTACAACTTTTAGCGATCAATTTGACATGACGGGCAATTATATTTTTAATAATTGAATTATACAAAGTATGCTATAATATTTTGTTGACTTGCTAAAAGAGTGGTCCACTGTTGGATAATGTATGTAATTCCTAAGAAACGATACTCGACAAAAACTCCTAGTGTTACACTGCAATATGTTTATCAAATTTTAGGTGCACGCAGAAGACAGAGATCCACCCGAGATGGGCGGTACGGTCACGTACAAATTCGTGTCTACTCCTGGAGAGAAAGAGAGGTTTCACGTAGACCCCGAAACGGGAAGAATCACGACAGCTGATGTAAGTTCTTCTTTTTTAATTGATTATCTTTATATTCCATGTTTAAAGTGAAGTCTAAACACAGATTTCCTTTTTTATTACTAAATAACAGCAAGTAACTTTTACTCTTTATCGTTTATGCACCCTATAGAGTTCTTTATAAGTTTTTCTGTATACCGCTAGAAATAGTACTCGTAATTAATTTTTGATAACATCAATAAACAAATTAAACACAGCTCGCATGTGGGCGCTAAGGTATGTTCAAAGCTAGTCAACTTAGTAACCAGGAAGTTATTAATTAAAAATGTGTATACACAGATTTTCGACCACGACGAGCCATCGCGTGAAAAAGAAGCATACATAACAGTACGGGCGAGCGACAACGGTCAACCACAATTGGACGATGCCTGCACTATCAAGATCCTTATAGAGGACATCAATGATAACCAGCCGGTCTTCGACAAAGTCGTGAGTATTTCTCGTTACACAATCTAATGCGGATTTTGGGCCAGTCACTTTAGGCTAGTTTTAGAGTGCGTTCTACCTTCCACTTAGTTTTTGGTCACTAGATTTTTATAGTAATTTGCCGTTTTGAAATAACGATATTTCTTTTACTGTTTACGCAATTTATCAGCGTAATTTAATCTATCTGAACAAATAGAATGAATGTGAAATTCTATCAGTGTGAAATAATTTGTTTTCGACGTTAAACATAATATATCTCAATAATGCACTCATAAGAATTTAATTATTGTATTTTTAAAGTTTTAGGTCTTACGTTGGAATGGATTTTTTATTAAAAATATTTTTTAAGTATAAACAGTAATTGTTATGAATATTGTGTTTGATACGTACTTGTGACTAACTAATAATTCGTTCATTAGCCTCAAACCGTGGCGCAGACTTTATTAACACTTGCCTGTTTTTCGAAGGTCTTCCGTGGAGACGTTTGGAAGGTTTGTCTAAAAGAGCTGAGAATTACACAAAATGAGAGAGAGCGTTTCGCACAAAATGTTTAAAATTAACACTGTTACAACTAACATTCGGTTGTTACCAGTGCTGGTCCTTTCAATATTTATATCGTAGTTTCTGTTATACTCTTTGTTTATGTAAAGCCCTGGTAACAATCGATATATGAGAACAATTTGAATAGTATTCTATTTCTATTGCATGTTGCTGCATGGTTTAGGATCGTAAGCCGCTCAAGGCGACATCGGTAATAAGTTCATACTATCGTTGTGTTTTGATTCACTTATTTTGCACATTTGTAGTTGATGTGTTTTGTCAGCCAGGCTGCTCTTTCCCCTAGGCGCATTTTATCACACTGCACGATTATTATTATTTTCGATACGAAACTTTCTCTTAGCTTTGGGCATGCTTCGCGTAGAACATGTCGAAGTGAAAACATTGTAACTATAACCCAATATACTCGTAGACGCTAATTCGTGTGAATTTATATAAATATTTCAAATAAGAACTATCAATATTGTCGTCATTAATTGAA
This sequence comes from Parnassius honrathi, assembly GCA_018247895.1. Classification (NCBI taxonomy): domain Eukaryota; kingdom Metazoa; phylum Arthropoda; class Insecta; order Lepidoptera; family Papilionidae; genus Parnassius; species Parnassius honrathi. Next base: position 6,639 of record DWHP01000654.1, read on the forward strand.
ATTGTAGATTAAAATTAATTAAAAAAATTGTATTCAATATATAAATATCTTTTAATTTGAATTGACTATGTTTTATTATGCAAAAATTAAACGTAAATATTGACAAAATCTAATAAATATTCTTTTATACAGTCTTATTCGGAGTCGGTGCCACAAGATCTGCCCAGCGGTCGTGAGGTTATGAGGATATCCGCCACCGACATTGACGATGGCAATAATTCCATCGTCCATTACAGCTTGGACTCTAATTCCCCTGACCAGGCTTATTTTTATATAGATCCCGACAACGGAGTCATATTTTTAAACAAGACCATTGATGTAAGTGTTAATTATATGATATTATGTCTTAAGTATTTTGAATGACTTACACGATTATAAATAATTGTTAATTATTATGTTACAAAAGTAAAACTAATTAGAAATATTGCATTATTTCTGTAAATTGTGTTCAAATAACAATATTTTGTATCGCTCTATAATAAAGTTAACATTATTGGATGTTTTACGATGTTCATTTCTATAGATCAGCAAATTATTGATTAAAACTACTTTTACGGATTGTATCGCATTTATTTTACCCATAATACCCGACGTTTCGGGTGCTTTCCAGCACCCATGGTCACGGGGGACTGAGGTGACTGACGTTCCGATGTCAATGTTAACCCGGAGTACCTTCAGCTTTTTAATTATGAACTTACTATGTCTTGAAGTCTTGCAGCTGCATATAGAAGTTCATTCTGCCATGACCATAAACAGTAAATAAAAAGCTGAAGGTACTCCGGGTTAACATTGACATTGGGACGTTAGTCACCTCAGTCCCCCGTGATCATGGGTGCTGGAAAGCACCCGAAATGTCGCGTATTAAAAATAAAATAAATAAAACGCGATAAAATCCGTAAAAGTAGTTTTAATCAATTTTGAAAGTAATACAATCTACATTGAATCATTTACATGCCAAGTCATAGTACAAGCCAGGTTATAGTATCCGCCTTCTATTAGTACTTGGCAAAAATGTATTTTAAGATTTTATTCAGCATCTTATGTCAAATTACACACCTATAGAACCTAGGGTCTGTGAGTAAAACTGCGGATGGACGGATTGATTAGGCAAAACTTAAAGAGTTCATTGTTGTTTGAATACAGAGCTCTAATAAAAAGCAAAGTAAATTTGTAAATAAAGGCTTTCTTCTCCACTATCAGCCATTTATGGATCACTACTAGGGGCACCAATCACTTTTATTATAAGAGGACATAATCACTATGCCTGGAGGGTGCATTAGCAATGCAGTACCGGATATCTTGTGCTTTTGACGCTGGTTTTCTTTGCAGTTCTATGTAATTTTGATCTGACATAAGCATGACATGGTTAGACCATTAAAAAGCTGCAGTGTATCTACTGTTGTGGTCTGATTTAAAGAATAAGGAAGCCAATATAATTACCGTTAACAACCTATCAAAAATCCATTGGTGTACATACATCTCCATAGATTTCTCGTTTGCCATAGCTACCATGCTTGATACAGGTAATGCAGTGGCCAAGCTAAGCAGTGTTTATTTTTTAGTTGTTATTAGGGAGACGCTGCTGCCTTATGGTTTGTTTTCGTCAGTCGCCTGTTATGAAACTCGCAGGACGATGTGGAGTAGTAGATATACTTACAACGCCATTCTAACAGTATTATTTGTAAGCGTTGCCTAAATGGTTGCATATAAGTGAAGACAATGTGTGCCAAAAAAGAAAGTCTTTAATAGTACAAAAACGTCCACAATACCATATTTCTAACTTTTGTATTTTAGCAGATAAAGTTGTTTTTACGTTTGAAAAAGTAATGTTGGGATGATTATCGTTGATATGATATTTCAACAACAAAATATTAATCCTTAAAAAAATATTTAATCACCACAAGTAGGTACTTCGTAGAAATAAGATTTGCCTTATAATATGTTATTTAGTTACATAGTTCTAATACAGGAAATAACGCTGAAACAGCTTTGTAAACTTGTGGACGTTTTAACCATGTACTCATAGATGGCGGTGGGTGGATATCCACAGAGGAATGATCCTCTCTCATTGCAACTAATTTATTACAGCTCGCAGCCAGCTTGCAGCCCGGTAAAGTTGTAAAAGTTAACTGACTCAGCACTGACATCATGGAAAATAATTTGATGCAGTTAAGTGTGTTGTTTGAAAATTAATAGCCTTAAGCATATTGTCTCTTCTATTCATTCATTCGTTTAATTAGTTGAATGTTTACCTTATTAACTGCTATTGAAAATCGATACCGCTATTATGATTTTTAGCAAAATCTTCTGAGGTTATCATTGCTTACGATAAGAGTGTTTTTCCCATGGGCAATTATAGGTTGGTTTAGTTGAAACCTGAAAAACTGCTACCTGAAACAAAAAGGACATTTGATATTGTGTATAGAGAAAGCTCTATACCACATAGTATAAATGTCATATAATAATAATAAAAAAAAATCGAATAAAAGCCAAAAAAGCGGGTGTAATTTGGGATATTTCACTTTTATGCAGACACGGAGCAACAGCGGTTCCACGTGTTTTTATTTATGGCAGGGATTGCCAGGTTATACGAGTCGGGCTGCATAAATATTTCACGCTCCCTCTATTTCGGTTACCGACTTTTGAGAAATGAAAGGACGAGGCTCACCTGATGTTGTAGTTGTTTATATGTTACGTAATAAAACAAAATATTACTTAAATATTTGTTAGTTTTATTCATCCAGTAAATAAACGAATAATAACTGTTTAGTTGTTAACGTGGTCTTCCATGGTACACCCACCTTATATACATAAAAGAGGATGTCCTGAGTGACTGATTCAACGCAAAGGCCAACCGGTATACGTAGAAATCTGAAAATAAGTACGATATTTATTCAAATATAACTTGTAGAAAGTAAACAATGTTTGTGAGATAAAACCAAGGATGTGTCCAAAGGTTAAATTTCGTACATTGCCTACGCCTTCGAACGTACAAAAGCAGAAGGAGAAGTTGTCGCCGGTTGAACGCAGCCATTCCTTAGTTTGTTGTATTTTTACGCACTACAGATACAACAAATTGATTGAACCACCGAGATCGTCGCGGTGGACAAACGATCGCCGTCGCGTCGTCTTAATTTCGACCAGAAATAATCGTGTTCTCTTTGACGTGCCGGTGACGGCGGTGGTTGACAATCGCCCTTAGGGTCTAAAAAAGGTTACCTATGCAAAGTTTGTATGAAAAAACAATTCCCAAAAAGCTAGACGTAGAATAAATTTTGTAAAATTCAACCTTTAGTAATAGGGGCGTTACTGTGTAGTAGCGGTGTAAGAATACCTATGTACCCCCTATCCCGTGGGTGTCGTAAGAGGCGACAGAGGGAAACAAATCAGATGGCCAGCAGTGTCTTCCTGATAACGACTAAAAATAAAAAATACTGCGGTTGCCAACCTGCTTGTCAAGCATGGCAACTATGAGGCGTGGTGTGCTGTTCTTCTCCTTTTCGTCCCCCTTCTGAGGACATATAGGTCCCGAGGCATCTCTCTCTACCTGGGCGTCATCGCGGGGGCACGGCTACCACGATCCTGGGTGCTGCTATGCGGCTTAAGTGTTGAGTACTACACGCTATCTGATCCGGTGTCGGGAATTTCACTCGTCCCCGGCGGCTTCCTCGTCGGGCTCTGAGCGGTAGAAGTTCTCGTGGAAGTGGTCGCCCGTCAGGTGGGCGCGCATGTAGAGGTGCTAAGTTTGTGTTTGTGGGTGAGGCCCGTTACCAGGGTAATCGAACAACCGTCTCGCAGTACGGGCCACAAATTCATGAATGGATTCGATGTATAGGTCTCTGGCAATAATGTCATTTCTGACGTAGCGGCCAGGTCCCAAGATCACTCGAAGTGCAAGATTCTGCTGGGCCTGCATCCTTTTGCGTGGAGTGGGTGAGGTCAGCGCGTACCAGGCTGGCTCTGCGTATGTTAGCCGTGAGCGGATGTAGATCTTATAGATGGTGATATTTGTTCTTATGGGGAGTTTGGATGCCAGTATAAGATATAATTTCGCTCGCGCGACTCTGGCCTCAAACACTATATGTTCGATCATCGGAGTCACGCGCGGCGAGCGATCTATCTGGCATCCTAGGTAGGTGATAGTCCATTTCCGAACTACATTCTGCCCATGGAATTGTAGAATTGGTGGGGTACGTGCCATCCTGGTCATGAAGGCGGTGGTCTTCCCGACGTTGACTGCCATCCTCCATCTTGTCCAGGACTAAGGTAGCAAGTCTAGTAGTCGCTACAACTTCCTTGCGGCGATCTCAACCGGACGAGGTGACATGAAGTACGCACTGTCGTCTGCATACAGAGCAAGGCGACATTTTCTTCCCACTTTATTAGGCGGCCTTGTAGTGTGGGGATGTCGTTAATGTAAACCGCGTACAGGTGTGGTGATAGGCAACTGCCCTGTGGCATTCCCGCTTCGATCGGTCGTGCTACCGAAACAGCCTCTTCGATGTTGATGTAAAAGTTCCGCCCCTCCAGGAACGACGCTATTAACCGCACAAGCATTGGCGTCAAGGTAGTGTGTTTGATCAGTTTGTATAATATCTCTGCGTGCCACACTGTCGAAGGCTTTCTCCATGTAGAGAAGGACCCCAGTTGCGGTCGCGGTTATGTATGCCGTAGCCAGAAAATAATTTCGGGGTTTGATTTGGTGGAACAGTAGAAAAACTTAAAATCGTTTTAATAAAAGAAATAAAATGGTTACTTATCATATATATTTATTAGAAAACCATTACAGAAGTATTAACACCTTATTACAATATTAAATTTAATCTTCGAGCTTTCTTTGCAGCGAACAAATCAATTACCTCCTCGGTGTCGATGTCAATTCTGCGGTAGATTGGACATTAACGCCGAACCGTTTAATCTTTCCTGGCCTGTGGAGTTTCTCAAATAAGTTTTGAGGTGTTTCTGAGAGGAGAAAGTCCTCTCAGGAGTACATGTAGAAACAGGCAGTGTCGCCAAGATCTTTAAAAGTTTGTGAATGTTTGGAAATAAGGCCTGGTTGCATTCTCCGAGAGCTTCAACAGCACATGTTGTCTGGTTCAGATTCTTCCACCCATTTTATCCGTCACATGTCTAATTTAGCTTTTACAAAGTCCCATTTCATATATTTTTTATAAGGCTCAAAGTAGTTTTATTGATAATTTTGATTAATTTGTTCTTTGCAACACACAGACGGAATTAAAATATTGAGAGATGATAATGTGGCTTTAAGGTTTTGGAATCTCGACTGAAGCTGATATTGATCAGCTTACTTTTTTTTTGATTCCACTTTTGGATGATTGCGTTGGCAATCATCCAAAAGTGGAATCATTATAGTAATTCTAAAATAAGTTTCAAGATCTTTTGTGTTGTAGTTTGCCCTATGCTCTTGGCGTAACGTTATTCGCGAAATATTCATTTCCTCGTTTACAGTGAGCAAATTCTGTGCATTCCTGAAAAGTTCAAAAATTTTGAATCAATACTTTAGCGAACATCTTCAATAGTCTTTATAATTAAATCGACATGTTGTAAAGTTGCTGCCAAATCGCATAGGGGAGATTGAAGTATTTTGCATAGTCTCAGTGTGTACGGGAACAACACTTCTAAGCAACATGAGCTTGTAACAAAATCACTTGAAATGACTAATCTCAGAAAATAATTAGCCTTTGACGATTTCAGAATACATGTCGGTGCTTAAGTCGTCTAGTGCAGCGTTTTCCAAACACCGCATCAACAAGCGCCACTATTTAAATATCGTCTTGCGAATACCAAGCGAGCATAAAGACATACATAATAAAATAACAGTAGGTAGATAATTTTGTTTGTAGTAATTAACTATTATGTTGTGTAATATTATTTTTTTATTTCGGGAGGAGAGGGGATCAATCCCCCTTGAACCCCCCCCCCCTCACTGGTTACGGCCTCGGCTCTGCGGAAGCGAAATTGTTCCTCTCGCAGCACAACGTGCGGCAGCAATCTATGAAGGGTTAGTTTCTCACAAAGTTTCGCCATGTCCCGTAATAGCGTTATGGGGCGGTAGCTAGCCGGGTATCTCCTGTCCTTCCCCGGCTTTAGTAGCACGAGGATCTTGCCCTGCTTCCGGATGGTCGGGAAGTAGCCAGTTCTCAAAATGCCGTTAAAGAGCCTGGAGAGTTCCACTATCCCCCTTCTGGGTAGCTGCTTTGTGGTCATGGTGGTAATACCGTCGCGCCCCGACGCTTTGCAGTTGGGGAGGGCACATGATGGTGCGCCTTATCTCTGCTGGTGAGATGAAATCATCGCCCCGTAGCGGCGGTGCCGTGTTCGACAGGTGTTCCTGTACGTGGTTTGCTGTGCCCTCTGCATGCTCTGCGTACCCCTCTGCTACGGATTGGATTTGACTCCCTTCCCAAGTGGCCGAGCGTTCGGAGCATGGCCAAGAAGTTGGTGTAAAGTTCGAAAATGCTTCGACCAATTTGGGAAGCATTCAACGATTATGGGAGGGTATTTTATTTGTTTCTCTGGAGGCTGCTGTGGCCTTAGTGCAGGTGGTGGGGGTGTTGATGGCAGCATCGTTCTAGATGCCGCTGCAGAGGGCATACGTGTGCGGCGCCGAGGATGGTCCAGGTGTTAGTTCATAGTTCGTTAGTATATCTTCTTGCATGGGGGCAAGGGTAGCGTAAGAGGTACTGTCCACTTCTAGTTCCCCTTCTGGGTCCTGCTCCCTGAAATTCAGTGTATCGGTTGTATAAGGGTCGCAGTAGGACTGTAAAAACTACCGTGGTATCAGCCTTCTTAGCATTGTGGGAAAACTGTATGCTAAGGTACTAATTGAAAGGGTCATGAACTGAAAATTTGGGATGTGCAAGCGGGATTTAGAAAGGGAATGGGATGTGGGATGATGACAGATCAAGTCTTTTCCATGCGCATGATTGGGGAGAAGTTTTTGGCCAAAAACCGAAAGGTTTTCTGTGCGTTCATGGACTTGGAAAAGGCCTATGACTTAGTGGACAGAGATGTACTATGGCAAACACTGAACTCATTTGGGTTGAGCGCTGGCTTGATACAGGCATTGGAGTCAGTTTATAGTGATATGTAATACGTTATAAAATAATGAAATTATTATTTCTCTATGGAACCTTTGTCGTAAGTGTAACGTTAATGCTTACTGAGCTTTTGTGTTTTTTAACTTAGGTTTGAGTTATAAACATAGACTTAGTCACATAGAATAAGTTAGTTTTAGATTATTTAACATCAGAATACTGCGATAAATATTTGAGATTACAAAATCTTACAAAAATTAGTAACAAGCTTAACTGGGATGAAGTACAGGCTCACAGGTCGTAAAATTTATAAAATATTGTCCTCCATAAATATTACATTTATTCCAAGTGGAGCTCAAATGTGTAGTAAAGATATAAGGTAGAATTTCACTTCAACAGAAGAAGCTTAGGCCATTTCCGTGAATATTTTAATAGGAACCTAACAAAATAAGTTGATCACTCACAAAAACCTATTTAGAAAAGCTTTTCTCCAGTTATACGATGTTAAATTAAAATTTACTTAAATTACGGGAATAGATATTACAGATTGTTTTTTTTTTTCAGTCATAGTTCTTCTACGAGGTCACATCTGCTGCAAACAAGCTGGCCTTACGTGTGTAAGGAAATGTTACAAAATTAAGATATTTTAGTTTATGTTATTTCATCAAATATCTAATATAAATACAATACCTTCATGTTTTTTTTTTTCATAAAATAAGGATTTTTTTTAATTGTTTCCATTCATTGGTATTATAATTCGCAACCCTGTTTTTAAACATCAACAAATTGTAAAGAATGTCTCGGACGAGGAGAGAGAATAATTAAATTGTTCAACCAACTTACCTTTAGTAAAGTTTAACCATAATTACACGACGCTACTAGTCTGAGACTCTCAGCCTAACCCTCTCTGTTTAGGGTTGCTTATCTAATTCCTTGCTTTAAACATAATGATATTGCATTTGACGGACGGGTTGATATAGAGTTGTGCATACTTTCTTCCAAAATTTTTTAAGAGCTTGGATAATTGTGATGCTGGCATAAAATACGGCGTACTACAATTTGTAAAAAACGTCTCGAACAAGGAGTTTTGTATAATTATGGTAAAACTTCACTTAATGTAAGTTCGTTTAACCATTTAATTATATTAACATCTTATATCTGAAATGACATTTTTCAGCTATAAGATGTCAAATTTTAGAACTAATAATTTGCTGTCTCTACGCCGATACCGAGAAGACATGTAAATGATCCTAAAAGTTATAATGCAACAACCTGTTGTACCATGTCTCTGAAATAATCAACGATTAAATAAATTAAACAGCCACTTATCATTTACTAAATTCTAATAGTTGTACGATTAGCATTCCTATAATATTATTTTCTGGATGAAGGTACTCTTTTTTTGCCTAGGAGTCCATCTGAGTAGGCACCACCTATTCCTTCTATTTCTGCCGCTAAATAGCAGTGCTTGCACCACTGTGTTCTGGTCTGAAGGTTACAGAAACTCAATATAATAATACAGAATGTGAGGCATTTTATCTTAACCCTGAGATGTGACATCGCATCTACAGCCTTTTTTGACTGCAGGTAACCATAAGGTGGACAGTAGGTACGTTTATATTAATACAATAGTTTTTACAATACAATAAAAACAAATTTATTATAAATAGATCCTGTTGCGCTGGAAGTAACTTAAACAAAAGAAAAATGCCACAGATATAATTCTTACCCATTTGGATCCAAATAGAACGCCTCACAGTTTATAATACTATACCTGCTATCTTGCCATTTAAACCGAAAAGCGGAATAGTACTGTTTTACGGAAAAAATAGAAACGAGGGTTGTACCAACCCAGCAAAACAACGAGGTAGAAAGAGAGCGATACCACTTATTATAAACCTTTCAACTTCCGATGCAGTCTCAGATAATCTCAATAAATTGATATACCAACGGTTTCTGTCTTCGACAAATATTGTTTCTGTGTGTGGTTTAACCCACCGTGTCATTGTGTAGTGGGTGTAAGATAATTCACTACCAAATTTTATAACACCACATCTGATTTACCATATATGATCATATCATATCTGATTTATAATAGCATACCATATCTGATTTATAACGGCGAGGTTATTCCATACGGCACTCGTGTTAAAAACTGAGCATTAACCTTGGATTGTTCTCTTACATAGCGCAGTCATGTTGAGGAAGTTAGCCGTAAAATTTGTACTTCTTTGAGACAATCGTACAGATTTAAACTTATTTTACCGCCTTGTATGAAAAAGCTTCTGATTTAATCTTTCATTCCTCCTATGTTCGATTATTCCTATGTGTGTTACTTAGATGCAGACAATTACTTAGCCTATAAATTGAATCGACTTCTCAACAACTGTATTCGTTTCGTTTTCGATCTTCGAAATTATGACCACGCCTCTTTCTATCGCTCTCAACTTAAATGGTTGAATATCCCACAACGCAGGAATCTTAGAATTCGTAGCACTCTTTTTACTGTCCTTAACGATCCATTGGCCCCAGAGTATTTGAAATGTAAGTTTCAATACCTAGGTTCCTCCCGTGATTGCCACCTTCGGTCGCATAGCAATCTCGTACAGCAAATTCTCTCTCACCGTACTGGTTTTCTCTCAAACTTTTTCGCTGCTACAGCTGTACTACTCTGGAATATGCTTCCCGTGGTAATAAGAAAATCCCTTAAAAAATGGATTTTTAAAACAAATGTAAGACAAAATTACTTAGGCTCATCTGACACTAATATATATAAATTGGCTGGTGGAGAACGCCATATGGCATTAAATCCGTCGTTTGTACCTTTAGTACAGTAAAGTGTATAAATAAATATCATCCCGTCAATAGTCCTTTGAGGCGACAGTGGAAATTAAAACCGAAAATAGGCACCAGCATCCTGACAATAACTCAAAAACATAAAAAGTTCGGTTACTAACCCAGCTGTCATGCGTAGCAACAGTGGCAAATTATCTACCTATGAGGAATATATGGGGCAGGTCAGTATTCAACAGTGGACTTTAACAGGCTGTAGTGACAATAGTGTTGTATGATGATAATATTTTGACCCGAGACCTACTCGTTATCAGACATGCAGATGAAAATTATAAGTGTAATAAATAGTAGTAGACACCTAATTGAAAATAAATAAATCTTTTATCTTTTATTTAAATGAAGTGTTCCACTCGTTAAGAGCATTACTGAATATGTCTAGTAGATCTTATCGAGTCATATCATACTCAAAATCATATATATTGAGTGTGTGAATGATCTATTACTTTACAAAATGAAGTAGTCTACGAGTATTTTCATCACTCGTTAACGTACTACCCATGCCTACCCACTCTCATATCTGTAGTTAGGTACTCAAAATAAGTCACGGTCGATATTAAAGAACTAATTACGGAGGGAAAAAAGATAACTTAATTATCTACTACGACGGCCGCTTTGTCTTTCATTATTAGATGTTATGTTGCTACAACACCGACGTTTAATTCTCACACTTCTTATCACTTCTTATCACTGCTTATTACCTTAGATACGAGTTATATATATATATATATACGTGTACAAATTCTGCGGTCGCCGAACCGCCCGCTATCCTCAATGCATGGGGAGCCAATCTATGTCAATCTATGGGTAAGACTCATGTCGTACTCATACGAGAGATGTTTATCAATTCGACTGTATTTTTCTCCGAGATTAAAGTTTCACTTTCACGCTACACTCATATACTTATTTACCAGTTTGTTTTAAGTTATCAATTAATTAAAAAATGTACATTAAAAGATTAAATTGCAATATTACTAGATGACTAAAAATAAATACCTCCTTACCACACTCCATACAAAACAAAAGACTTTTTCTTCCCTATAAATCCTCTTTTCTATCCTTAATTAAACGTTACGAAGACTAAGATTTTCTTCTATATCTAAGAAGTGTCTTATTGTAATTGTTTATTGTAGGTCAAATATAAAACTTTAAAAGTAGTAGATATATGGTGCATATATATTATGGTTGTAGCATGAATGGGTCGGCTCGGCCGGGGTGGGGCCACGCTCTACATATAAATACGCATTATTCAGAATAACTCAAGAATACTGGTTAGATCTTGATCATATTTACATGGAAAGCACAAGCTTTCAAATAACAAAAGAGTCACCAAAATTGGTACACCCAGTTCTGAGGTAACACATAAAAAAATACCTTTTCTGAAGTCGGTTGAAAATTGTTGAAAGTAGATTTGATATGTAGAGATGGTGGGATTTTATATTAAATTTCTGCGAATTTGAACAATTAGTACAAATGATGAAACAAGTGATCTGACAGTAATATGAACCCTAAGATAATGTGTTTGCTTAGGTGCATTGAGACACTATTGTCATCGACTGTCTGCTGGCTCAAGCTGCCGTCAAAATCCTCTAAAAACTTCACAATGCCACGCATCAACATATAGTGAGGAAGTTTTTAAATTAATTTTTATGAGGAATAATTTCATAATATAGTGGACACTTGCAATATAACAACAGTAAGAGTCCATTACTAAAGAAAAACAAACTTTGCCTTCTATACATAAACTGCCAATGCACATTAAAAACTTAACAAATTTTAGTAATTTATTGTTTTTGCTTCCAGTCAGCATTGCAAAATACCAACGACATTATGCTATGGAAATAGCTAAAGTAAACACGTCTAGCTGTTTCAACACTGGTAAGATTTCTAATCTTTTCTAGAGCATATAATGCAGAACTAAGTCTGCTTGCTAGTTTTGATATTGGTATTTAGATGTTTGACATTTGAAGTTACGAATTTCATATGTTCAGTTTAAGTGCCATATCATCATTACAGCCCTTCACAAGTCCACTGCTGAACATAGGCCTCCCCCAAGGTATGCCACAAAGCACGGTCCTG